>JAKUCV010004136.1:0-58065 GCA_028386065.3 Turnera subulata | reverse complement strand
GACCCACATAAGAATGCTACATGGAGCGTTATATGTTTGTCGATAGCGATTCTTATATGTATTGTCCTTAGACCTGAGATCGTCAAGGTTCCCAACATGTGAGTCATATACTTTGATATTATTCCTAGTCATCCGTAACTGGGTGGACTTAAGGGTAATCATTGGGTATATGATAAGTGTGTAGTGGGTTTTGTATGATTCAGAGGGGATTCGTCCAACCCATATAACGGGTATATTATCGGATGGTTTCTTGATAGAGTTGAACTGTAAATGCACGGCCGTGCTCGGATTATGATATGGTGATATCATTGGTATCCGTTTTACACAGTTAACTCGAGGATCAAGAAACCGAGATTAAACATATACGAGATTGACATATTCCATGTCTCGATTTAATCTTGATAATGGGACGAAGGGACGATGACATGTTTCGAGGCATTTAGAATCAGTACTGATCTTGTCGTTCGGGTAGCAATGATGTGTTGCTAGACGCCGCTCTTTGCTTATAATTGTAAAATTAGATTTTACAATTATTGCCGAATGTTACAAGTGCCTACAGGGTCACACACATAGAACCGTTGATTCGAGCAGGTGGTTGAACCGTGGTTGGACCATGGTTGGACCGGTTTGTGGTCTGACCGTGGTTGGACCAGGGTCGTTTTGGGCTGGTTGGTTCACTAATTGTCAGCATTATTGAGCCACTTTAGATGCTGTGTTTGTTGATAAGGTTTAGTCGAGATATTATTATGTATAGACATAATTGTGGTGGGTGATGGGCCAATGTGTTGGCCATGACCTCCACTATCTCCATTAGCTTTTGATGTGTGGATTGGAGTGATCTGATTACTTCCTCTCCTTCATGCCATTCACTGAGTTTTGTTCATGAGAGTGTTCTTGAGAGCTTAAGAGAGCATACACACATCACCTTCTTTGAGAAAGAAGAGAAACACCACAAACTCATCCTCCCAGAAATCTGTTGCTAGCACACCAGTTCGGGAGAGCTCGAAATTGGAGATCGTGTGACGATTCCGGCTTGATCACGGTTCGTGTGGATAACGTAGAGGGGCGGGATACCTTGTCTTGCTCTTGCTGATTCCGGCACTTCAGTTAGGTGGAAGATCCTAACCGTGTAAGGTACGAAAAATTGTTATTCGGTTTATATGCTTCACATGTGTTCCTATGTTGTTTCCGGAAATTCCGCAGCATGTTTTTCTTGTATATGAGTGTCATATAGCATACCGGAAACTTACAGTGGTAGCGGAGCCTTCTTGTGAAGCTCTAAACCGTATAAATGATGCATATGTGATATGATCTTCTTAGTATGTGTTGTTTTCATTTTGTGTATGTGATATGCTAAATGATTTTGAACATGTTGATATTGTGTTTTGTCAAATGAGTTTTGAAAAACAAGCACTTGATTGATATGAGATATTGATCAAGATGTTAATGGCAGTAAGTCGAAGAGTTCGACTAAGAAAAATCAAGTGTCGGTTTGTGTATCGAACGATTGTCGTTCTAGTACATCTAGGCCATAACATCGATGTTGGTGTGACCAACATCGATGTTGGCATGAGTTTAGCTTAGGCCGATCCTTGATAGCATCGATGTTGTGTGACAAACATCGATGTTCTGATGAAGTGTAGCCTAGGCCGAATCTTCACAACATCGATGTTGTGTGACCAACATCGATGTTCTCATGCAAACACTCAACAACATCGATGTTAAGAGTTACAACATCGATGTTATTTGAGCTCGGCCTAATTGGTTTGAAGTTCCAGAACTCAAATAACATCGATGTTCAAGTTCCAACATCGACGTTATTGAGTCCACGAAGTTCAAACATCGATGTTTAAGGTCAACATCGATGTTATAATGCTACTGCCAAAAATTTTGAACTTTCAAGTACTCAAAACATCGATGTTCTTGAGCTACTACCAAATAGTTTGGAGTTCAAGTACTCAAACATCGATGTTTAAGTGTTAACATTGATGTTCTATGCACTCCGAAACCTCCAACATCGATGTTTGATGGTCAACATTGATGTTCTGAGGGCTCAGCAACCTCCAACATCGATGTTTGATGGTAAACATCGATGTTTTGAGGGTTCGGCAACCTCCAACATCGATGTTTGAGTGTCAACATCGATGTTTTGCAGATTCGCAAACTCCAAACATCGATGTTGTGGAACCCAGTAACTTCAACTGCGAATTCGAGGCAGAAGGAGGCCGAATTGGTGTCTGGTCTGAACAGCAAAGTTGTAGCCCTACTTCCTAGCTTCCTAGGGACACCAAGTTTGCACAAATTTGAGCTCTACAGCTCTAGATATGGCCGAAATATTAAATGCTGCCAAGTAGTTGGGAGAATCAGACTCTCAAAACATCGATGTTCAAAGTTAGACATCGATGTTCACATGTATTTTTGGTTTCCAAATTTACATAACATCAATGTATGATTTGTTGATTATATGCATGTGATGTATGAACATATGTTGATAAATATTAAGTTCTTAGTTGCCTTTCATGATAAGCACTCATCATTGCTTAGATCAACACTAGGTAGGTTTTGCCAAAGCAAGGTGCCTATGTTTATCCTAGCAAGGTGCGAGTGGATAATTGTAATATCTCGACTGCTTATTGTGGGTTTGGACTTAACTAAGTCATCTTAATAGGATTAAGGACTTAGAGGCAAGGGTTGAGTAATGTCTATGAGATAGATATGGACAAAGTGTTGTTCACTCAACTATCCAAGAGTTACATGAGATGTAATTGACAAGAGTTGTCTACCTAAATAGCTATGATGTAAGTGATCAGCCAAAGCTGACTTATATTGTGGTGAAATATGGATCTTGGCCTACTTATGATTATTTTGATTCATAGTAGGAGTATCATTTAATAGAATTCCTTGTTAAATGATTTTGTATACATGACTATTATTTGTGTGAGTTGATCATTGTTGTAGAGTTACCATGGCACAAAACACTAGTACATTATCATTGCGATCGGTCCTTGAGAAGGACAAGATGAATAGGAATAGTTTCCTAGAGTGGCATCACATTTTGAGGATAGTCCTCAAACAAGAAAAGAAATTATATGTCCTTGAATGGCCTGTTCCTAATGAACCGGCGCCTAATGCTCTTAGGGCAGAGTGAGATGCTTATAAGAAGCATGTTGATGATGCATTGGATGATTGCATGCCTTATGCTAATTACCATGGACTCTGAGCTTCAGAAGCAACATGAGTACATGGGGGCATTCGATATGATCGAACACCTGAAAATGCTCTGTGTAGAGCAAGCAAGGCATGAGAGGTATGAGACCTCTAAGGCATTGTTCCAATGCAAGATGGCTGAGTCATCACCCGTGAGACCTCATGTGCTCAAGATGATTAGATACATTGAGAGCCTTGAGGGTCTTGGTTTCCTTGGCGAAGGAAAGGGTAAAGAAAAGTTTGACAGGAAGAAGAAATGTACCAAATGGTTTGGTGCATGTACATCTTCTTGTTCTCATGTGCTGAATCCCATGGGTGGTGTTGCAATGGTAGGAAATTGTTTCCGTTGCAATAAACCAGGCCATTAGAAGCGCAACTGCCCTGTTTACCTTGAAAAGGTAAAGAAGCAGAAGGGAAGTGAGACTTCCGCTTCAGGTATTTTGTTATAGAGGCTAATATCTCTACCTCTGCATCATGGGTACTAGATACCGGATGTGGTTCTCACATTTGTGGAAATGTGAAGGAACTGAGAAAGAGTAGGAGAATGGCTAAGGGTGAGATAGACCTACGCTTCGGAATTGAAGCAAGAGTTGCTACATTAGTCGTAGGGACTCTCTATCTATCCTTACCTAGTGTTTTGGTTTCAGAACTAGACAATTGTTATTATGTACCTACCATAAGCAGGAATTTGATTTCTTTGTCTTGTATGGATAAGAAAGGTTTTTCATTGATAATAAAGAACAATTGTTGTTCTATTTATTTCAATGAAGATTTATTATGGTGGTGCATTTTAAACGATGGTTTGTATGTTCTAAACCAAGAAACGCCTGTCTATAACGTTAATACAAAGAAGGTTAGAATGAATGAAGTACAGAGTCAACTCGGAAAATACTTCGATCTGATCGAGGAGACGAATACTTAGACCGAGAGTTTCTTGAACATCTAAAGGGTTGTGGTATAGTATCACAACTTACTCCACCGGGTACGCCTCAATGGAATGGTGTATCCGATAGGAGGAACAGAACCTTGTTAGACATGGTTCGTTCCATGATGAGTCAAGCTGACCTTCCTTCTCCATTTTGAGGACATGCATTATTGAGTGTTGCATTTACACTTAACCGTGTTCCATCTAATTCGGTTGAAAAGACACCATATGAGATATGGACTGGGAAGCGTCCCAATTTGTCTTTTATTAGGATTTAGGGTTGTGAGGCTTACGTGAGACGTGAAGAATCAGATAAACTCAGCCCTAAATCCGACAAGTGCCTTTTGTATGATACCTTAAAGAGTATTGTTTCTATAATCCCACAGAGCACAAAGTGTTTGTGGCTCGGACTACTATTTTTCTAGAAAGATAGTTCATTTCTAGAAGAATTATTGGGAGGAAATAGAACTCGAAGAAGTTCGAGATATAGAGGCTGAGATGGAACAAGGATAGGATCCGCAAGTTGTTGTGGATGAGAATCCTGTACCTGTAACACATGGACCGCGTAGGTCGGATAGGATTCGGTATGAGCCTGAGAGATATGGATTTCTCATAACTCATACTGGAGACGTGATGCTCATAGGTGAGGAAGAGCCCACTTCCTATCAGCTGGCCATTACGGGTCTGGACTCCAAGAAGTGGCTTGAAGCCATGAATTCGGAAATGGAATCCATGTATGAAAAACAAGGTATGGACCTTGGTTGATCCACCTGAAAGGGTAAAACCTATAGGGTGCAGATGGGTCTTTGTGAAAGACCGACATGGATGGTAATGTGATTACCTTTAAAGGGCAATTGGTTGCGAAAGGTTTCAAGCTAGTTCATGGTATTGACTATGATGAAACTTTCTCACCAGTCGCCATGGTTAAATCCATCCGGATTCTATTAGGCTATAGCTGCATACCACGATTATATGAGATATGGAAAATGGATGTCAAAAACTATTTTCCTTAGACGGAAATCTTTTAAAGGATGTGTATATGACACAGCCTGAAGGTTTTGTCGATCCAAAGAATGCCAATTTGGTATGCAAGTTGCAAAGGTCCATTTATGGACTTAAGCAAGCTTCAAGGAGTTTAAATCTTCGTTTTAATGAAGTAATCAAAGAGTTTGGTTTCATTAAAAGTGAAGATGACTCATGTGTTTACAAGAAAGTTAGTGGGTGCACTATTGTTTTCTTGTTACTTTATGTTGACGACATTCTACTTATTGGGAATGATATTCCGGCACTACAGTCTGTAAAAACTTGGTTAGGAAGAATTTCTCAATGAAGGACTTAGGAGGAGTTGCCTAAGTGTTAGGTATAAAGATCTATAGAGATAGATCCAAAAGGCTTCGCGGGCTAAGTCAGAGTACATATGTTGACAAGGTGCTAAAGAGGTTTAGCATGCAAGATTCCAAGAAGGGTTTCTTACCCATGTCACATGGCATATCTCTCTCAAAGAATCAATGTCCTAGTAGGACTAAGGAGAGAGAGCGGATGAGTAAGATCCCTTATGCTTCTGCAATAGGATCTGTCAGGTATGCCATGCTATGAACTAGAACGGTTGTCGCTTATGCTTTGAGTGTCACAAGCAGATGCCAATCTGATCCCAGTGAAAGTCACTGGACAGCAGTTAAGAATATCCTTAAGTACTTGAGAAGCACTAAGGATGCATTCCCGGTTTACGGAAGCGTTGATGGGCTTGTTGTAAAGTGTTACAAGGATGCTAACTTCCAAACTGACAGGGATATTTTTAGATCGCAATCAGGTTATGTTTTTTTTTTTCTTGGAGGTGGCGCTGTTTGCTGGAAGAGTTCCAAGCAAGAAACAGTTGCTGACCCTACGACTGAGGCTATACAAAGTTCCACTGAGAACTATGTATCACATCTTTTGACTGAGCCTCTCACACAGCGGAAGCATGATGGTCATGCTACATCCATTTGTATTAGATACATGGATGATTGACTTTAGTGCAAGTGGGAGATTGTTAGTAATATGCCCAAAAGTCAATCAATGGATGATCGTATATAGTCGTGTATATACATTAAGGTTATTCCAATAAATATGATTATGAGATAATCGCTTGCACATATTTATAACCCTAGAGTATATATTTGATATATTCTTAAATGTCCCTAGTCGATTATTATCATGGATGGGTTATAATAATAAATTAAGACTAGCGTATGTTGAGAATTTATATGTGATATAAATTCTACATACGGGTACATGTTGGAGAACTTGTGGACTGGACCGACCCACATAAGAATGCTACATGGAGCGTTATATGTTTGTCGATAGCGATTCTTATATGTATTGTCCTTAGACCTGAGATCGTCAAGGTTCCCAACATGTGAGTCATATACTTTGATATTATTCCTAGTCATCCGTAACTGGGTGGACTTAATGGTAATCATTGGGTATATGATAAGTGTGTAGTGGGTTTTTTATGATCCAGAGGGGATTCGTCCAACCCATATAACGGGTATATTATCGAATGGTTTCTTGATAGAGTTGAACTGTAAATGCACAGCCGTGCTCGGATTATGATATGGTGATATCATTGGTATCCGTTTTACACAGTTAACTCGAGGATCAAGAAACCGAGATTAAACATATACGAGATTGACATATTCCATGTCTCGGTTTAATCTTGATAATGAGACGAAGGGACGATGACATGTTTCGAGGCATTTAGAATCAATACTGATCTTGTCGTTCGGGTAGCAATGATGTGTTGCTAGACGCCGCTCTTTACTTATAATTATAAAATGAGATTTTACAATTATTGCCGAATGTTACAAGTGCCTACAGGGTCACACACATAGAACCGTTGATTCGAGCAGGTGGTTGAACCGTGGTTGGACCATGGTTGGACCGGTTTGCGGTTGGATCGCGGTTGGACCGTGGTCGTTTTGGGCTGGTTGGTTCACTAATTGTCAGCATTATTGAGCGACTTTAGATGTTGTGTGTGTTGATAAGGTTTAGTGGAGACATTATTATACATAGACATAATTGGGGTGGGTAATGGGCCAATGTGTTGGCCATGACCTCCACTATCTCCATTAGCTTCTGATGTGTGGATTGGAGTGATCTGATTACTTCCTCTCCTTCATGCCATTCACTGAGTTTTGTTCTTGAGAGTGTTCTTGAGAGCTTGAAAGAGCATACACACATCACCTTCTTTGAGAAAGAAGAGAAACACCACAAACTCATCCTCCCGGAAATCTGTTGCTAGCACACCAGTTCGGGAGAGCTCGAAGTTGGAGATCCTGTGACGATTCCGGCTTGATCACGGTTCGTGTGGATACCATAGAGGGGCGGGATACCTTGTCTTGCTCTTGCTGATTCCGGCACTTCAGTTAGGTGGAAGATCCTAACCGTGTAAGGTACGGAAAATTGTTATTCGGTTTATATGCTTCACATGTATTCCTATATTGTTTCCAGAAATTCCGCTGCAAGTTTTTCTTGTATATGAGTGTCATATAGCATACCGGAAACTTACACCGGGGTATCACAATAACGAACCAAAGATGCTGGACCCGGGGATTCGTCATGGATGGGAAGGTGTTAGGCACCCATCCATGTTGGGGTGAAACTTTGTGCAATTAGAGGATTTTGTATGCCTTGTGCAAGTATGCAAGTGTGAGCACCAAAACACATAATAGCTGAATATTAAAAAGAAAGGGGAGAAGAAGAAGATTGGGCTTGAGTTTCCACCACTAGAAACCACCTATGTGCCCCGGCGACCGGGTTCAAAGCCCACGTAGTTCTTGACATGGCATCACAACAATCACATCATCATCAACATCAACATCTCAATAATACTTGGTCAATCAAAAGGGATCAGGATTACCTCTTGTAGCCCTCCTCTAGCTCCTTGGTTTGGGTTGTGCCTTCCACACAATTTCCTCCCACTCCTCAACTCAATCTTGGAGTTCTTCTTGATTCCCCCTTTCTGCCTTCAATGGATGATGCTACCCATGAAATTTGACAGAGTTTTGCCTATGGAACTATTTCTTAAGCTTGGAGAGATAGAGTTTCTCCAAGCTTCAAAGCTTTATGAAGAGTGTTTGTGTAATAGAGTGTGTCCTTTGAAATGTGAGAGGAGGGTCCTATTTATAGTGTTCTGGGTAGCCTAGGGGCGTGGACCAACTTAATGACCAAGGTAATGGCCAAAAATCTGTACCAAAACCGGGTAGAATCAGATTACGGGCGAAAATCGGGGAGAACACACGTTACTGGGGGTGCATGACCGCCATGGCCGGCGGTCATCCTATGGATGACAGCCAGGCCGGGCGGTCATGGGTGGAAGACCGCCCAAGCTCGGCGGTGATCCCAAGATGACCGCCCACGCCTACGCGTCTCACCCGTTCTTTCCTTTTTCGGTGTCGATTCTCCCCTAATTCGTCCCTGATTGATCCTACAGCGTAATTAACCCCTAGACTGCGCAGAATCCTCTGCTTACTTGACTACTACTCCTCTCAATCATCTCCTAATTGACTAATTACACATTGAATCCTCATTTTAAGTCAAAATCATTCCAAAAACATTCTTGCTATTAAGGAATGATTTAACTCTGATTTTCCACGAAAATCAGAGCTAAATTTGTCTGCAAGCAAGGTGTTAATGAGTTGTACAACTCTGAAGAAAAGTCAACACCTTATTAAATTAGACCCTTATATTTATCTTCAACCCAAGAATAAATATAATTAGGTTTAATAAATAAACAAGCCCAAATTTAATGAGATAAAATATATTTTAGCAATTTAGTCCTTAACATATCCTATGATTAAATCGTCTCATTAATCCTAGGCATATAAAAGTCATAATTACTATAACGTATAAATTCTACTAAAATTAAACCCCATCTTTGCTTCAACCCAAGACTAACTCAACATTCTTATGATTCACACACGTCTGGAGTCTAATCTTAATGTAATTTTTATGGGTCAAATTTGGGTGTTCACATATGCCCCTCGTTGGTGAGTTTTTTAAACTTGAAGACAAAGCAACATAAGGAAGGGACAACCAAATTTGGAAAACGAATGTGACTGTTGTGGACTAATGGTTGGAGCATCACATGCTCCACCTCGAGAATCGTCTCATCCCGAGGTTTGGGATTGATTCATCCCTTCTCTTGGGATTTTTCTGGTCCCAAGCGCTATCGGGAATCGTCTCATCCCGGGATTTCTTTTGGGATTTTCCTGGTCCTAAAGGTCATTAACAAAGGATCATCTCACCTATACTAACTAAGGATATTATCACCCTCCTATGGGGATTTTGCCAACTAAGGATATTATCACCCTCCCGTGGGGATTTTGCTAACTAGGGTTATTGTCACCCTCCCGTGGGGATATTGCCAACTAGGGATATTATCACCCTCCTATGGAGATTTTGCCAACCAAGGATATTATCACCCTCCCGTGGGAATTTTGCTAACTAGGGATATTATCACCCTCCTATGGGGATTTTGCCAACCAAGGATATTATCAACCTCCCGTGGGGATTCTGCCAACCAAGGATATTACCACCCTCCCGTGGGGATTTTGCTAACTAGGATCATCTCACCTATGTTATCTAGGGATATTGTCACCCTCCCGTGAGGATCTCATCTCATCTCGGGGGTCTCGGGATTTTCCTGATCCCGAGAGCTAACGGGAATCATCCCGTGGTTCATTTACATCGTCTCGATGCTCCTCTACGTCGGGACAACCTCCCTGGGATATCTATCCCTCAACATCTTCATCCACTCTACCTTAGGGGTTTCTGCCCCTCACAACTCTCAATAGTTCTACTTCTATCTTAGGGGCATCTGCCCCTGGCGACTCTCATCGGTTCTACTTTGATCTTAGGGGTATCTGGCCCCAACGACTTTCATCTACCCTACTTCTATATTAGGGGTACCTGCCCTTGGTCTCGGCTGGTCTAAATCGAGCATGTTCGCGGACACTTCGGATCCTCCCTCATTCAAGGCAATCGTCTAAAGAATAAGCTCACCATGTCTACAAAAGACTCATCATCTTAAAGCAAAATACACGTCTAACTCATCATAACATATATCATTGTAAATTCAAGTAAAAGATCATAAAATGCCCCTTAAGTGATAAATACACATGTTTTCCTCGCCTCTCTTTCATATTCTCTCTCTCCCCTTTTTCCCTCCTCTCTCAATTTTCTGGAATTTTTTTTTGGAAAACAAATTGTTTTTTTTTTTGGAGAACAGTGCCGGCTGGGCGGTCAAGTGGAGAGATGACCGCCACTTCCCGGCAGTCTTGTATGAATGACCGCCAGGCGTGGCGGTCTTCTCGTCATGACCGCCCGCGCTGGCGGTCATAGCTCCCGGGTTTTTATTTTCTTTCCTTTTTTGGCCTTTGGGTTTGGGCTTTAGGGTTTCATGAGTCCTCTCATCTCAAAACACTATAAATAAAGCTCTGGGGATGTCTAAAGACCCTCATAAACCTCGGAATCCCTTCAACACACATCTAAAAGAACCATGAGTGAGAATTTTCTTGCCAAGGTGCTTCAATGGATGGCGAGCGTGCCTCGCTTATGCCGTCTGAGTTTTGTGGTGCTGGGATTTTCCACATTGTTCCAACTTCGTGGTGTGGCAGTGGAGGAGAACTTGATTCGTGCTGCTGCAAAATTCTGGGACAAGAGTTGTTGCGTTTTTCGCTTCGGTCAAGGCATGATGGAGCTTTGCCCTTATTGATGAATTTAACATGTTCATGGGTGCAAAATTCATAAGCGAAGTTGCCATGGTTTCCCTTGCAAAACCCGTCCTGAAAGAGGTTAGCAAATTTCTTTTCTTAGCTGATAGGCAGCTTAGTTTTCTTCTGGATCAGCACAATGATAGCCTCCTGCAAGTATACAGGGTGTTGTAGTACCAAGGTCGTCTCACCGGGATCTTTGCTAAGTACTATTAACAATGTGATATATGATTATCTAGAAAATAAAGTCTCAAAGAGGAGTCGATTGAATGGTGTAATAAACTTGGAAAAGAAAACAACAAGAATAATAAATGAGATGACAAAGATGAGAAAACACCTAGGAGTTCGGGGAATCCCTTGCCACAATTTCCATGCAATTAAGTGCAACATAACCAAGCCGTGTTCTGTCACTACATGACCTGCCTGTGTAGATCTGATATTAAATCCTAAAAATACTCTTCTTTGAAAGAACCGGTAAACTCAACAGATCAATAGCCTACTTCCGTAAGCCGTTATCTCCACTATCCATTCTCCCAGTGTTGAAATAAATTTAGAGCTTTAAGTTCTTACCTTTAATTCTCCAATAGAAAGCATGCCCCTCCCGAGGTCAGTTCCTAAAGCCCGGTCTAAGGTTTTCTATAGGAAACTGACGCTGTCACTTAACAATCTCCTATTATGGATTTAAGCTAATTGTTGATCAGGTAACTAACTTAATTGAGCATCAAAGACCAGATCTAAGAAGAATTAATTTAAGGAAATAATATTTTAATTAGGTTTGCATGAAAATAATGACAAGATCATCCCCTAATCCTAGATTATGAAATTAGCTAGACATGATTTGAGAAGAGACAATTATTTGAAAATAATTCATCATTGTTATTCAAGTGAAGAAATAAATTACAAAATGAAAAGATCAACCTTGAACAGATGTCGAGCCCTTCCCAAAGAAATGCCCAACTTCAAATTAATCTAGGAGACTAGGAAAAGTGTTTGCTTACAAGGAAATAAAATAACTATAAACCTAAGCCTAAAGCGTGAGTATGACAAGCTGCCAAAAGTTGGAAGTAAAAATTGTCCCCTATTTGTCTTCTTGCGCGGCTATATATAGTGCAGGGTAGGATGGAATGCATGCCAAGCCAAATACTTGGCCATGCGTGTAAAAAGGGAGCAGGACTTGGTCTTGCCAACTTCTTTTCTTCAACTTGGTGGAGGAGGGACCACGTGGCTAGGAAGAAATCATTTTGTTTTTAAACTTCCAAAGAAATCTGATGATATCACGTGATCAAGAGGAGAAGATTTGACATTCCATGCTAGGTGGCAATTTGAAATGATCCTGGGCTTGATTTTTTGTACTTTCCAAATCAATTTTCAAATCAAGACTGCATGGATGTAGGACCAAATTCTTTAACCAGTTTTGACTTGGCCAACAAAAATCACACGCATCCTTCATTCTTTACATCCTCCAAACCAGTCCATGTCTCATTAGCCTTACTTCAAAACGGCCAAGAATTCATATTTTCCTGCAGAAAGGTCCTCGAAACTAGGATGAGAATTTATTAAAGATTTAATAAATTAAAATGCAAGAATAAAATAACTAAATACTAAAACAAAGACAAAAATCACAAAATAAAACCCCAAATGATGTGTAAAATGTTCACACATCACTCCCCCAAACTTAGAATTTTGCTTGTCCCCAAGCAAATAACGTGAAAACGAGGGAGAAAAAGGAAATCACTCAACACGGGGCAAATCAAACTGACAAGTCCAACTCACAGAAGAATCTTCCAAAAATATCCCAAGGAGTCAAGATTCCCGACCTACCAAGAACCTTGGTGGGAAGAATTCAATTAGAATCGAATTTCACCTAACCGGGCAGTGACATCATTTGAACAAATTCTCCTTCCTCAATTTTGCTGAAAAAAAAAAAGGTTAGTCTTGGCATTTTATTAAAGAAAAGAAACAAGGTCAAATAAGCAGGTTTACTCTTCGATCTCCACTAATGACAAGGATACTAACCGAAAGGATCAAAAGGATTTGTTAAGGTTGTAACGGGGCTTGGTTAAAGGTTAACAGAAAATGGGAAAAAGGGAAAAACAAGAGATGCAAGTGCTCGAAAGAAAAATTTGTGCTTTAAAATCTAGCCGAATGAACTCTCTTTTTTTTTTTGAATGGTTCCAAATTGAGAGCAAACTGGAGAATCCTTTTTTTTTTCAAACTGTTTGTGGAGTTTTTTTTTTCCTTTTTTTTTTAACAAAAATAGGGACAATCAATTTGCATGATTAAGGAATACTCTCTCTTTATTGCCCCCATTTTTCCCTTTTTTTGTGATTTTTTTTCCTTTAGAACAATTCTTCTCCAGAATGACACAGGCTCCCTGTGTAGTGCCTGTATAGAATCCAACACATATGAGACTAGAATTAAAGACACAAAATAATTCGAGCAACATGCATAAAGGGATGGAAAAAGAAAAAGAAATGTTATGATAGCCAAGGTTCCAAAAGGCGAAGGTGGGGAGATGCGGGTATGAAAGAAATTACGGCTATCAATACGGGCGCAAAAAGGTTAGCAAGGGAAAAATACATACACACGGGTAGGCTGTGTCTAAAGGTTAGTTTACAAACCAAAGAAGAAAAATGCCTTAATCATGTCCGTTTGATATATGTCCTTGTGCTGATTTCGCCTCGACCGAATTATGAACCTGTTCTAAGACTTGTTGTTATTGCCAAGTTTTTTTGGATGAAAAGAAGAACAGCAAAAAGAGTTAGTATGGATTTTGAACAAATGATATTGCAGCCCTTACAAGGCTTTATTCGGCCCAACCTGAATTTTTTCCTTCAAGGCCCAATGTAGGCCCAAAATACCTTGTCATATATGGAATAAAATTGGACGAGTTATCCTTTTTCATTGTCAAGTCGGTTTTGACATGTCCATTTGAGTGTCCTGATACTTGCGCAAAAACACTTATTCATTAAAATAGCAAGAAGAAAAAGAAAAAAAAAACTGAATTGAAGTGAAAAACAACCAAACTTAAATTGTTCATAATATGAAAATACATGCTGCAGGCCAACCAAAGTTTTGCAAAAAAAAAAGTAAGTTGGCACCCCCCAAACTGAAAAGTGTCGTGTCCTCACTGCACAAATCCATAACATCCCCCACACTGAAAATAGCACAATGAGACACAAAATAAAGAAAGCTGCAGCATGAGTTTATTAACCGGAAAATAATGAAATGAAAGAACAAAATAATAGGAAGAACCAACAAAACCAAATCATCGCCCACGACGCCGCATCAAGTAGTCCAAGTCATTCCTGATCGCGTGTATACAAGGGATGAAAAGTTGCATCCCCTCCCACAACTTCTCTTGGAACTGTTGGAACTCAAACTGAAAGGCGGATTGCCTCTCATCAGTCTGTGCTTGGCGGCCGGCCAAGCGTTGGAAATCGGCATACAAATCCGGCAAGGCCTCCAATCCTTCCGAAGCTCGCTCAGAAATGGGCAGCTTGTGTGAACAACCTCCAGGGACAGCAGCATCTTCACGGGTAGCAGCATCATCATCATCCTGCACAGAAAAAGCATTCACACCATCCCCTCCATTCATCCTAGGCAAGCCCATGCGATAAAAGGTGTCCAAACCTATATTGGTTGGTTTCGGGTGGACAGTGTACCTAGACAAGTCTAGGCCAAAATGATGCGCAATGGCAGACACTAAACCTCCCCCTCCGACTTTCTTAGTGAAAACATGGGCAGTTTTGTGGAACCGATATAACAAGAAACATCCAACATTAATAGCAACCCCATGAACCATACAATGAAGGAAGAACAACTCCTCACGATTAAGAACACCCTCAGAAGAATCTCGGCTAAAGAGAGAATTAGACAAGACACGATGAACATAATGAAGAGTTGGGTTCTTAAGGCGTGTGGCTTTGGAAACATTGTTCTTAAAAGGTGTAGCATGGCCAATTCTTCCCAAACTAATTGGTCATTAAAATCAGGAGGTATGTACCTATGCCCATGATTATTAAACCCAAATATGGTATTAAACTCAGACAAGGTCAAGGCAAAATCACGATCTAGAAGTCGAAATTGAATGTCACCAGAATCATTAGCAACATACTTATCCAAAGAATAATAATAGGTGCAGAAAAATTCATAGGTGAGCTCTATGTAGGCAGGGAATCGTAACGAAGCAAATTGGACCAAACCAACAATAGAAAGAAACATATTCAACTCCTCCCTATTGCGCATATGAGTCACAACATCATCATCAAGATACCTAGTTTGCCTAATTGGACGTTTGATCAATTTACGGTAACTGTCTCTAAGAGTCGCATTGGGCAGATTAGGATGAAAAGCAGGAACTAGAGGGCTTGGTGACTTACTTTGCTGTGCAGGGGAGGTTCTGACCTTCTTCCGTGCTAGTGGAGGGCTCGGGTCTTCTGCAGGGCGCTTGTGCGAGACAGGAGCCCCTGCTGGTTGTGGTGCATGCCGAGCCCGTGCAATGGCTCGAGCACGGCTGGCCTGCGCAGGGCCTCGGGTGGAAGCTCGGGTGGACCGTTGCGGCTTGGTCTGCGGCTGCTGGACTGGAGCGTCACGGCGTCAGCGAGGCGCATACTCGGCCTCCTCATCGAGCTCCACGACGTCGGGTTCCTGGGCCGGAGTGATGGAGCTCCGCGTGTTCGACGCCGGGAACTTCCGGGCACGAGTCCTGGTGCTGACAGGTGCGGAAGTGGGAGCCGAGGGTGTGGACCTCAGTGTTGAGCGAGGCCGAGAGGAGGACCAGCTAAGAGGTGGGCTGCAGACTTCGGAGCACGCCTCGGGTTCTGCTGCAGGGGGCGTGGTGAGGCTGGAGACACCCGTTCTGCGTGGAGTGACGGGAGCAGTTGGTGCTGAGGAAGCCTTCAGGTGACCCGCGTGGTGAGGGTGGCGAGGGGAGCTTGCCTCATAGCGGTGCCCGGTAGAGATGGTGGAGGCTGCAGGGGAAGCAGCAACAGGCGAGGTGCTCCGGCGAGACTTGCTGGAGGAGGCAGCAGGGTTGCGAGCCGTTGACGGTGGAGTAGGGGCAGCAGGTGCAGACGGCCATGGGTGTGGGTTACCGAGGCCTCGGCCACGGTTGGCTGCTTCGGCCTTGGTCCTCATGGGAGAGAAGAATGAAGAGAAGAGAGAAGAGATGGTCATGATGGCGACAGAGTGTTAATGGGTTTTAATGGGTATGTGTGACAATAAGTGTGTATCTAGCTAATTAAGATTAGCATAGACTCAAAAAGGTTTAAAAGTGGGGATTAGAGAAAAGATAGGGATGGAGATGGGTTTCGAGTGTGTCAACCGGATAAAAGAGGGAGTTTGAAAGGATAACGAACGGGATGGTTTAGGAATTACTTGCTTTTTATATCACCTCTCCCTTCTCTTTTTTAGTCTTCTCTTCACGCCATAGTGTCGCTGTCTGCTCGGCCAAAGTGTTTGAGTGGAAATAAAATAATATTTGATAAGGAGTGTAGTGAGCTTGTTTATTTCCACTATTTTGTGACTTATCATGCCCCACGGAATGTGCCAATCTGACTTCCTACTAGCCAAAGAAATAGAATAAAATACACACGTGAAAAGTAATGAGCATTTTGCATGTGTGTATAAATATTCTTTGTGTGCTTTTGGCAGGCCCCCACCCATCTGGTATCTTGATTGTAGCATTAGCTTGCCCTGAAAATAAACTAGTATATATATATAATATATAATATACTGGTTTATTTGCCTCTGATGGCTGCATTTTATGCCGCTGCCTTAATTAGTCTCCTTTTTATTGTGGTGATTTGAGGGAGTTATCCCCAAACTTTTTATTGTCCGATCTTCAAAAAAATCCGTGGGCTGCCTCCCACGAAGCACTTCTTTAACGTCCTGTAGCTGGACTCGATGCCTCTTATGTAGAAGGTGTATCGGCGAACGGTAACACCACCTCTTGCCCGATTGGCTCTTTGGGGAGGTAGAATTTCAGACGTTGACCGTTCACGGTAAAAGTACCGTCGTCCTTGTTTCGAATCACAACAGCTCCAGACTGGTGGATTTTGACAACCTCAAAAGGACCCGAGATCAATGCTTTCCTGGGAAGAGCTTGACTTGGGAGTTGAATAGTAGAACATAGTCCCCAGCTCTGAATTCTCTTTTGATGATCCGTTTGTCGTGCCACCGGTTGGTCCTTTCTTTGTAGATCTTGGCGTTTTCGTAGGCATCCAAACGGATTTTTTCAAGCTCATTGAGTTGCAACAAGCGGTGCTGTCCTGTTGCCTTTGGGTCAAAGTTCAAAACTTTGAATGCCCAGTAGGCCTTGTGCTAGAACTCGAACGGAAGGTGGCAAGACTTCCCGTACACGAGCCAGTAGGGTGTCGTGCCAATAGGGGTCTTATAAGCAGTCCGATAGGCCCATAGAGCATCATCGAGCTTAATAGCCCAATCTTTCCTTGAGGAGTTCACCGTCTTTTCCAGGATCTGCTTAATTGCCCTATTGGAAACTTCCACCTGCCCGCTCGTCTGAGGATGGTATGGAGTAGCAATCTTGTGGGTGACTCCATATTTGTGAAGTACATCCTCCAACTGTTTGTTGCAAAAATGGGTGCCGTCATCGCTTATCAATGCCCTGGGTATGCCAAATCGAGAAAAGATCTTTCTAAGGAATTTGACGACGACTCGAGCATCGTTAGTGGGTGATGCAACGGCCTCCACCCATTTTGTAACATAATCTACTGCCACCAAGATGTAGCAGTTGGATCGAGAAGATGGGAATGGTCCCATAAAGTCTATTCCCCATACGTCGAAAGGTTCGACCTCCAGAATTCCTTGTTGTGGCATCTCATGGCGTTGGGAGATATTGCCTGTGCGCTGGCAACGATCACACGACCGTGTGAATTTCTTGGCATCTTTGAACATATTCGGCCAGAAAAATTCACTTTGAAGGGCTTTCGTTGCCGTCTTCCACGCGCTCATATGGCCACCATAAAGTGAAGCATGGCAGTTGAGAAGTAGATTGTCAATCTCGTCCTCTGGTATGCAACGTCGAATCAGTCCATCGCCACTTCTTTTGAAAAGAAATGGGTCATCCCAGAAATAATTCCTAACTTCAGAGAGGAATTTCTTCTTCTGCTGATAGGACAGATTCGGTGGCAAGATATTGCTGGCAAGGAAATTTACAAAGTCAGCATACCAGGGAGTGGCAAGGTTGCTTTTGGTTACTGCCATTAATGCCACCAATTGTTCTTCTGGAAAAGTATCATCAATTGGAAGCTCATCTTCTTTGGAGATGCGTTCCTGAGCCAATTTCGAGAGGTGGTCTGCTACGGTATTCTCGGTTCCCTTTTTATCTTTGATCTCGAGATTAAACTCTTGGAGCAAGAGTACCCACCGGATTAGTCGAGGTTTAGCATCTTTCTTCTGCATCAAGTATTTGAGGGCAGAGTGGTCCGTGTGGACTATAACTTTGGGACCGAGAAGGTATGAGCAGAATTTCTTGATAGCGAACACGACTGCTAACATCTCTTTCTCTGTTGTTGCATAGTTGACCTGTGCATCATCAAGTGTCTTGCTCGCGTAGTAAATTGCATGCAATTTGTTATCTTTCCTCTGGCCCAAGACAGCTCCCACTGCATGATCACTAGCATCGCACATAATCTCGAAAGGAAGACTCCAATCGGGAGGTTGCATGATTGGAGCAGAGATTAGCGCCTTCTTGATCTTCTCGAAGGCTTCCAGGCATGCTTGGTCAAATTCGAAGGGCACGTCTTTGTTGAGCAGGTTGGTCAAAGGCTTAGTAATCTTCGAAAAGTCTTTGATGAACCTTCGATAAAATCCAGCATGACGCAAGAAACTTCGAATACCTCGAATATTGGTTGGTGGGGGCAGCTTTTCTATCACCTCGATTTTTGCACGGTCAACTTCTATTCCCCGTTCGGAAATTGTATGGCCCAAGACTATCCCTTCTCGGACCATGAAGTGGCACTTTTCCCAGTTCAGTACTAAGTTGGCCTCTTCACATCTTTGCAGCACTCGAGATAGATTGGCGAGACATTCATCAAAGTTCTTCCCGTAGACCAAGAAATCGTCCATGAATACTTCAATGATTTCCTCGATCATATCAGAGAAGATTGTCATCATACATCGTTGGAATGTCGCTGGAGCATTGCATAATCCAAACGGTGTCCTACGGTAGGCAAACGTTCCATATGGGCATGTGAACAGAAGTAGGAGTGCTTTTCCAATCTCTCGAGCATCTAATCGATGAATGGGAGCGGGAGGTGATCCTTCCGGGTGACACTATTCAGTTTTCTGTAGTCGATGCACATACGCCACCCAGTGACTGTTCTTGTGGGGATGAGCTCATTGTTCTCATTGGTGACGACAGTCATTCCTCCTTTCTTAGGCACGGCGTGAACAGGAGAAAACCATTCACTGTCTGAGATGGGATATATTATCCCGGCGTCGAGAAGCTTCAAAATCTCCTTTTTGACGACTTCTTTCATGTTCTCATTTAGTCGTCTCTGACGTTCAATTACAGGTTTATAGCCGCCTTCCAAGAGTATTCTATGGGTGCAAAATGAGGGATTTATCCCGGTAAGGTCATCGATAAAATATCCGATTGCTCTTCGGTGTGCCTTAAGTTCTTTCAACAGCTTTCCCTCTTCTTCTTCTGTTAAACTCGCGCTTATGATCACTGGGTATGTGGAATTTTGCCCCAGGAATGCATACTGAAGCTTGGGAGGTAGAGGCTTAAGCTCGACTCTTGGAGCATCTTCTTCGATTGAGTCGTCTGGCATTGTGTTCAACTCTTCAAATTTCTTGTTTTCTTCGTCAGATGCCAGAGATAAAATCTCTAATTGGCGTGCATACTCTGCTATTTCAGGATCTGGATCCTGAATACCCCTACTACGAGCAAGGCATGCCAATTGAGGATTTGCACAGTCTGCCCGTGGATTCTCTTCTTCGATTGCTGTCTCAACAATATCAAGGCAGTAGAATGAGTTGTCTGCTACGCTTTTTCGAATCACTTGATCCACAACGAAGCATATCTTTTCAGACCCGACCTGTAGCGAGAGCTTCCCACCCTTGACGTCGATAATGGCTCCAGCAGTTGCCAAAAATGGTCGTCCGAGGATGATCGGCACGTGGTTGTCTACTTCCATATCGAGAACCACGAAATCAACTGGGACGAAGAAATTCCCAATTTTGATAGGAACATCCTCCAACATTCCAACTGGATATTTGACGGACCTATCTGCTAGGTGGAGGGACATAGTAGTAGGTTTCAAATCCCCAAGGTTGAGTTGCTTGCTGATCGATAGAGGGATCACGCTGACACTTGCCCAAAGATCGCAAAGTGCTCTTTCGATGCGTACCCGCCCAATGTCACAGGGGATCGTGAACGTTCCGGGATCTGGAAGCTTGTTTTGAATGATTGCGCTACATTCTCCCGTTGATGCGTGCTTTCCTGCAAGTGCACAGGGTTGTTGTAGTACTTTATCAAGGTCGTATCCACAGGGAGTGGGTTGATCCTGTTACCCTTCAAATAGACAAATTAGGCTCGAAAACAAACAATAGGAATGGGTTTTGGGTGAATTGAAATATAAACTAAGCAATAAAATAAAACTAACAGCAGAATTAAAATAGGAAGAGATCAGATAAAGTGAAGTCTTAGGCATCCGGGGTTCACATTCCTTGATTTTATGCTTTAAATTGCTCTACAGCCTCAGTCACAGACTGACACTGTGATGAGGCTGTGACTAATGAGATGTCTTGACGGGGCTCCCAACCTAAGGTACTATCAACGACTTTCGATCTTATTGATAGTTCCCTAAGCTTCCATCTACCCCCTGTCACTAGAGTAAACGTCCACTTAAGGATGAAGTTTAATATTGGTGCTGGTACCCACATTCTCTCCCTATCTTCTTTCGAATGCTTAAGGAGTGAAGGTTGACTATTGTAGGTCTAGCACTCATGGCTTCTCCTTTCGGTTCTTCACCCGGTTGCTACTGAAATAAGAGTATGCTACCCAATAATCAATCAAGAATCAAATTAGGAGGTGGTTATCTATTGACTATGCTGTCACAGACTGGGGCTGTGCTTGACAGAGCTCGACACTGTCGACAGCAACATACACTGTGACAGGCTGAGGCTGTGCTGGGCGCAGGCTGAGGCTGTGGCCGACTAAAGGGTCAATTATAAGGATTGGTTCTTGCAGGCGCTCTCAACCTATACTGAACCCATCTGTTTTCACTCACAGGTTCCTCCCAAGGTTCTCATCTTCCAAGTGCTTTTGCATATGTCAAACTCAAGGGGGATGAAGATTTGGTGTTGAGGCTAATTCCTCAATTAGTTTCTAATTCTGTCAAGATTTAAAAACTAAGGTTTGGTTGTTGTTTTTCTGGTAACTATGGTTTCTCCTTTCGGTCCTTCACCTTGCTACCTGAGTTCATGCAAGGGTTTGGCCAGAACCTAAACATGGATTAATAACTCAACAACTAAAGCAAGAAAACGGGTTAAGAACATGGAAAGAGCAATTTATTACAATAAAACCAGGGATATGTTGCACCCCTTCAACCTAAGAGGGGTTGTTTAATTCATCCCCATAAATACAAGAACAGTAGAAACAAATAAAAGCATTGAGTTAGGAACAACTTGGAGGCTAGGGGCAACACAATTTCTGCAGCAAAAGCTGCAGAATCGTGTGCCCCCTTCAAACTGTGTTTTTGCCTCTGTTCCCAAACTTCTGCAATTTTCTGGGATAATTCCCGATGAATTCCCCCCATGCTTTCTCTTCTTCTCTTTTCCCTTTTTGTAGATGCAGCTCCCCTCTCTTCTTTCTCCCCACTTGTTGGAGAGCATGGGCGTTTGGGCAAGTTGGCTCCTCTGCCCTCCAACGTGTGTGTCAGAATAGGCATGATGGGTAGCAAGTTGATTGGTGGGTTGGTTGGGCTGCAGGTTTGGCAGAGGGAATATTGGAGTTTTTTAATGGGTAATTCCTCTGGCCACCTTCTGGGCACTATGATTATTATTCTCCTCTGTCAAAAGTTATTCCAAAGCACTCAGGTCGTGTTTTGCAGGCTCCATGTGCGGGATGAGCAAGTGGTGCAATTTAATATTGTTCCTGCAAATTTGTGTTCTGCAGGTCGCACAGCATGAGGCTGTCGCCAAACAGACTGAGGCTGTGCAAGGCTTAATTGCGGCTCTTCTTTGGTTTGGTTTCTGGCTCCCCTGCTTTTAATGAGGTGTCATGGGACAACCTGGAAATGAGCTGGGATAATGCGCTTCAGTGGAAATCTTGTGATTTTCAGGTGGAATCAGGCCTTTAATTAAGTTTGTAATGAACAACAGCCTCAAGAACAGTTTCAAGGATTCTGCAACAGGCTCATGTTGTGACTGAGGCTATATCATCAAATTCTTCAATGAAATCATCCCAAATTGGCTGGAATGCACCTGAAATCACTAATCATACAGTAAGGGTTGGAATTTGGAGGAATATCGTGGAATAGTACATAGAAGGCATATAATCATGACGAATTGAGGACAAATTATATCTTAAATCATGCCTAAAACTATGCATATTTCACACTCATCAAAATACCCCAAACTAAAGATTTTGCTTGTCCTCAAGCAAATAGAGAGATAGAAGGAGGCATGATTTTAAGGGAAGAGAAGGCTAATCCCAATGCATCAAATTCTCACTAGGCTTCTCCCTTGTGACGTCTCAATTTAAACATTCTTTAATTTTCCTTCAAGACTGCATCAATTTCAATCAAATTCCTTGTCAGTAGTTTTTGTCATAAAAACCTCAAGAGTAATCTTGAAACTAACCTCCAATCATCTGTCGTCAAAGGGATCCTACCAAAATCATTTTTCGGGAAGTGAAAACATTACCTCATATGCAGACCCATTACCTCTTGTCTCCGCTAATGTGCATAAATCATCAAGCTAGGATCACTAGGGCTTAACTGTGTTGTAATGAGGCCAGGTGGTGGTTGTCAAAGGAGGGTAGATGGACTTAGCAAGGGTCAATGGCCTGTGAACTCGATTCTTTTGGTTTTTGTTCATGAACAGCCTGAGACTATGTTGAGGCTGTTTGACTTTATATTTTCTGAGGTCTCATACTGTTCAGTAACTATACCCCGATGCTTCAACCACCTTTTGGTGTAACCAACTACTCCAGCAATTGGATTGGATTTGTGTTCTAGGATGGAGTATGATTCGCCAGATGTTGCCTTTGTCCTTCCTCCCTTCTCTTTTTTTTCTTTACTCTTTTTTTTTTTCAAGGGAGAGGGAAGTACATGTATCTGTTGGCATTCTGATTTTTGTACTGGCTGAGTATGGGTAATCTCATTTCTAAACATGATCAAATCTTGCTCACAGGCTCATCGACAGAGTGAGGCTATTTGAAGGAAATTGTGCCCTTAGACACTAACGGCCCCCTGTTTTGGCTGCAAAGGTTGAGGTGGGATATGCAAGGTAAATGAATGAAATGGGAGCATCATAATCGGCTCAAATGGGTTAGCAAGTGTCTGATGAGTGAGGTGTGGATTTATGAGGTCTGTAGGTTTGCCAAAGATGGCCTAGATCCTTTCCTTGCTTGAAGATTTTGCCTTAAATTTTGCCTTGACAGAGGTAAGGGACTGTTCTAAAGTGAACAGGCTGAGCCTGTTTGGTTTAGAGAGAAAAAAAATTTGACAAGAATCTTCCCAAGTGACAGATTTAGTGGATTTTAGCTGCTTGATTAGTCCTGCTTTGTTTCTTTGGAAAGGTAAGACAAGTCATGAGATTAGAAACTGAGCAGAATTTAATGGAATAAGAAAGGATGCCTAAATATAGAGACAGGCTCACACTATGGAAAAACATAATGAAAAATAGAGAAGTATTGAAATTGCATTGCTCACAGAAAAAATACACAAGGCATAAAATGGTAGAATTGCACCCTAAAATACCCCAAACTGAAAACTTGCAGTGTCCTCACTACCAAACAAAACCAAAAATAGGGTGCAATGCCGAAATTAATTAAAGAAAAATCACATATAGCAAATTTCAAAGAAAACAAACAAATACTAGAGTACCCCAAACTGAAACTAAGCTATATGGTAAGAGGGGGTTATCTAAAGTAAACTCTAAAATGTTTCAAATTGATTGAGGGAGGGGGTAGTGGATTGTGTAGACGGGATTGATCAGTTCCTATCTAAACAAGTCTAGGCCTCTTACTTTGCTGAATTAGCCATTGGATAGGTAGAATGACCTAATCAAAATTTTGTTGTCAACAGCCTCAGTCTGTACACAGCACAACCCAGTCTGTGCCTAGTACAGCCTCAGTCTCTTACAAAAAAAATCGACTTAGTCAAAGTGCAAAATATCACAGGCTCATCCTATGTGTGTTAGCACATAAAACACCAAAACAACTCTTATTGCAAAGCGTCATGAAATGCAAAGGTGGAAAGGGTTTAGAACTTCCTTGGCAAAATTCTGACTTGTCAATTCCTTTTCCCATCGATTTGCAGCACCTAGAGGTTGGCAACACAAGAAAAACACACAAACAAAACAAAAACAACCAAAAGAAAAGAAAATAAAGGTTTAGATCATAAAAAGCCTAATAAATCCAAATAAAAGGTAATAGTATCAAGCACCAGTCCCCGGAAACGGCGCCAAAAACTTGATGCGTGCTTTCCTGCAAGTGCACAGGGCTGTTGTAGTACTTTGTCAAGGTCGTATCCACAGGGACTGGGTTGATCCTGTTACCCTTCAAATAGACAAATTAGGCTCGAAAACAAACAATAGGAATGGGTTTTGGGTGAATTGAAATATAAACTAAGCAATAAAATAAAACTAACAACAGAATTAAAATAGGAAGAGATCAGATAAAGTGAAGTCTTACGCATCCGGGGTTCACATTCCTTGATTTTATGCTTTAAATTGTTCAACAGCCTCAGTCACAGACTGACACTGTGATGAGGCTGTGACTAATGAGATGTCTTGACGGGGCTCCCAACCTAAGGTACTATCAACGACTTTCGATCTTATTGATAGTTCCCTAAGCTTCCATCTACCCCCTGTCACTAGAGTAAACGTCCACTTAAGGATGAAGTTTAATATTGGCGCTGGTACCCAAAGTCTCTCCCTATCTTCTTTCGAATGCTTAAGGAGTGAAGGTTGACTATTGTAGGATTGGTTCTTGCAGGCGCTCTCAACCTATACTGAACCCATTTGTTTTCACTCACAGGTTCCTCCCAAGGTTCTCATCTTCCAAGTGCTTTCGCATAGGTCAAACTCAAGGGGGATGAAGATTTGGTGTTGAGGCTAATTCCTTAATTAGTTTCTAATTCTGTCACGAGTTAAAAACTAAGGTTTGGTTGTTGTTTTTCTAGTAACTATGGTTTCTCCTTTCGGTCCTTCACCTAGCTACCTGAGTTCATGCAAGGGTTTGGCCAGAACCTAAACATGGATTAATAACTCAACAACTAAAGCAAGAAAACAGGTTAAGAACATGGAAAGAGCAATTTTTTACAGTAAAACCAGGGATATGTTGCACCCCTACAACCTAAGAAGGGTTGTTTAATTCATCCCCATAAATACAAGAACAGCAGAAACAAATAAAAGCATTGAGTTAGGAACAACTTGGTGCCCCCTTCAAACTGTGTTTTTGCCTCTGTTCCCAAACTTCTGCAATTTTCTGGGTTAATTCCCGATGAATTCCCCCCATGTTTTCTCTTCTTCTCTTTGCCCTTTTTGTAGATGCAGCTCCCCTCTCTTCTTTCTCCCCACTTGCGGGAGAGCATGGGCGTTTGGGCAAGTTGGCTCCTCTGCCCTCCAACGTGTGTGTCAGGATAGGCATGATGGGCAGCAAGTTGATTGGTGGGTTGGTAGTGGGCTGCAGGTTTGGCAGAGGGAATATTGGAGTTTTTTAATGGGTAATTCCTCTGGCCACCTTCTGGGCACTATGATTATTATTCTCCTCTGTCAAAAGTCATTCCAAAGCACTCAGGTCGTGTTTTGCAGGCTCCATGTGCGGGATGAGCAAGTGGGGCAATTTAATATTGTTCCTGCAAATTTGTGTTCTGCAGGTCGCACAGCATGAGGCTGTCGCCAAACGGACTGAGGCTGTGCAAGGCTTAATTGCGGCTCTTCTTTGGTTTGGTTTCTGCCTCCCCTGCTTTTAATGAGGTGTCATGGGGACAACCTGAAAATGAGCTGGGATAATGCGCTTCAGTGGAAATCTTGTGATTTTCAGGTGGAATCAGGCCTTTAATTGAGTTTGTAATGAACAACAGCCTCAAGAACAGTTTCAAGGGTTCTGCAACAGGCTCATGCTGTGACTGAGGCTATATCATCAAATTCTTCAATGAAATCATCCCAAATTGGCTAGAATGCACCTAGAATCACTAATCATGCAGTAAGGGTTGGAATTTGGAGGAATATGGTGGAATAGTACATAGAAGGCATATAATCAAGATGAATTGAGGACAAATTATATCTTAAATCATGCCTAAAACTATGCATATTTCACACTCATCACCCGTCAAGGCCACTGTCCCATAGTCAATCAATTTATTCTTATTGGACAAGATGTCCTTTAAGAATTTTGTGTATATAGGCATTTGAGATACAGCTTCGATGAATGGAATGTTGATGTAGAGCTTTTTCATTATGTCCAAGAAACGTCCAAACTTCTTGTCATGAACTAACGGATTCAGCCGCTGAGGGAACGGAATTGGTGGAACATACGCCTTTACTTCGTCTTGCTTTGCCTTCCCTTTGTCTACTGACACATCCTGCTCATGCTCTACAGGCTCATCTTCCTGCATGGCCTGGCCATGCTCTACCTCAACTACCGGGTCTGGGGATGGTTGTCATTCCGGATATTGAGTTCCACTCCTAAGAGTGATCGCATTGCATTGAGCATTCGGATTGACTTCAGGTTTGCCCGGTAATCTACTGGGATTTCCATGGCTGGGACTAGCTTGAGCAATTTGACATTCAAGATTGTTGATTTTGTCAGAAAGCCCCTTTACGACCTGTCGTTGTTCTTCCATAAATGACTTAAGTAGTGACTGCAAGTCATCTTTAGGAGCCTGCTGATACACCTGTTGGTACGGGAGGACCCCTTCCGGTTTGATTTTGAGCGGGCTGTTGAGATTTCCAGGAGAAGTTAGGGTGCTCCCTCCAACTTAGGTTGTAGGTGTTCGAGTAAGGGTCTTTTTGGACCCTCTGGTTGATGTAACTGACTTGCTCCTGGCATGCTTGCTCATAGCCGCCTTCTACTGGGCACTCCTGATAGCTTCCTTCATATCTAGCACAAGAATGGGACTGTCCTTTCCCATTCAACTTCAAGATGGCATCTAACTTAGCGTTCATCAGGCTCATAGCATCAAGTTCAAGAACTCCAGCAGTTTTTCAGCCAGGCATCTCGGCAGGCCAATTAAATTTGTTGCTGGCGACGTGCTCGAATAGTTGGTACACATCCTCAGCATTTTTAGCTAAAGCTACTCCTCCGGCTGCTGCATCAACATGTGCATGGAGGGTCTCGTTTAGGCCAGCATAGAATTTCTCCACAATCAGCCAATCTGGAAGGCCATGCTGTGGGCATCTTCTTAGTGCATCTTTAAATCTTTCCCACACATCGTGGAACGACTCATTGGCCTTTTGTTTGAACTCCATTATGTTGTTCCGAAATATCATGGCTTTGCTGGGCGGGAAAAATTTCTTCAGAAAAGCCTGGGATAGAGCAGTCCATGTATTAAATGTCCCAAGAGCTTGTGCTGTCAACCATGCCTTTGCCTTATTCTTGAGTGAGAAAGGAAAGAGGCGCAGCTTAATAGCATCTTCCGAGGCTCCATTCACCTTGATCGTGTCGCAGATTTCCAAGAAATCTTGCAAGTGTTGATTTGGATCTTCAACAGGGGAGCCCCCGAAAGGATCTTGCTGGACCATCTTGATAAGGGCTGGCTTTAGCTCAAAGTTGTTTGCTTGCACAGTTGGGCGGACCACACTGGACTGTGCAAGAGTTGCATCTGGGATTGAGAAGTCTCGGACCGGTCTAGCTCGATGTCCGAACCGGACTCCTTTATTGTGTTCAGCCATTTCTTCTTCGGACGTTTTGTCGTCCTCTAATTCCTTCTCGAGCCGGAGTCTACGGAGTTTGGCCCAAAAATTTCTCTCGACCTCGGGAACTAGCTTTCCTGGTGGTATTCCCGAGCTTCTAAGATTCATGCACCAAGACGATCTGAAGAAGAAACACACTAAACAAAATATAATACCCGGTAAAAAAAAAAGAATAATAGTAATATAAATATATATATTTTGGTTGATTAGTAATTCCAAACCCACATGCATTATACGTGGGTTAAATACAATTTTTTCCTTAAGCCCATATTATTAAATGCCCACATAAGTCTTTTCAGTCCAAATGGTAATAATATAAATATATGTATGCATATAATGTTTTTCCTCTCACGTCGGTTGAAATATATTTTATATATATTGTGATTTGTCCCTAAAGCCCGAAACGTAGTGGTATATATACTACTTTTTCACAACACCTAAACCCTATTGGTTTTATTTTTGTTGCTGCACCTATCAAGAAAGCAAAAAAAAAATATTTTGCTCTCACTTTCTGCCACAATCGTCTCTGGCCTCACTTTACTGCTCTTGGATTTTGTCCGTCAATGATATCGTTGCGTAAGTTTTATTTTACACAATCTTTTATATGCTTTGTGATTCATATTTAAATTTCTTGCCCTTGCTAAACCAGTTTCGATTAAGGCTTGAGATTTTAATCAAATAAGAATCTACCTCACTCTCTTTTAGGATGATTAGTTAGAATAATCATGTGTATTTATCTTAGCTTGAATAACAAACTTCTTTTACAACTTTAGTTTCTGGCAGCCCTTGGATTTCCTTATTTACGTCAAGGTTTGGCTTTGAATTAGGGTTTCAAATTTTTATCCTATAAAATAGACACACATAGGAAACGGTTTCAATTGGTTTCATTAGAAAATTAGTTTTACGGAATTTATTAAAAATCGCAAAATTGGACTGCTGTGCAGGAAATTACAGTTTTTTCTGGGCTACTTAGAAAATTCACAATTAATTATTCCTAGATCCTGTGATAGTGAGTTTTATATGGTTGGAAAGCTTAGAATGTCTACTTTAAGTTTTGTGTTGATGATATTTTCAGATTCAGAATTAATTGGGAGTTATTAGGCAGAGATTAGAGGCTGGTTAGTTTTGTAGCTTGTTCGGTAGATTGTTAAATACTCTTTGGACTTAGTGGTTATGTGTCTCTTGTGAATTAGGTGCTACAGGGATCGGGACTCAAGCTGAAATATAAGAGTTTGAGATTGGTATTTGGATTGGCTTTTGAGGCGGGTTATATTATTATTATATTCTTAGTAAAGCTTTGTTTTAACATTATTTTCTCATATAATTACTTTCGTATTTATAACTACTTTTTGTCCAACTCTTTTAAATTATATTGTTTTGACCAAAAAGGTTTTGATAAGCTAACGTTTACTTCAAATTGATTTACTTTAAGAACCATTACTATACCTTCAACCTTGATTTTACCGAACAAGAATTTTGAGATTTTAAAGAGAAGTCTATGTATCTCTTATTATATAATTTTGTTCGTACAATACTTATTCTGTTTATAGATATGATTTGCTCTATTTTGCCTATGAACACTATTTACTTATTTGGATGAGAAACATCTTTGGATTTGATTCTTTTGAGGAAATTATTTGAATTTGTTTTTGCTTAGAATTAGATGTCAGACGTCCCTATCTGGCAAGGGTGCTGTCAGACTTTGTGCACATTGATTGGTTTGATGAGGTTTTTAACCTCTATCTGTTTGATGGGAATCTTTGATTTCCCTATGGATCCTTTTGTTCCTCCAGCCGACAGGGGGCCGTTGTCGGACATGCTCGACGCGGCGTGCTTTGATCTTCTCTATTTCTTATCCGGTTCTGACATCTTAATTCGAGGCTTCCGTTATTTTGAGTGTTATGTTTATTTGTTATTTAAATTCAAGGCTTCCGCTGTTTTTGTCTTTTTTTGATTATTTGACAAGTAAGCTTATTTTATTTTGATTATGAAATATATATGTTTTGACCTCTATGATTTTAGTATGATTTTCGTTTGCTTTGTACTATGCCCACTGAGTTATGGAAGGACTCACCCCCATTTTAAAAATATTTTCAGGTGATTAGTAGGCTTGAGACGTAGTTCGTGCTTGGCGAGTTGTCTTGGTATGCGCAGCAGACTTTTGGATTGTTAGAGCTCCACTGTTACTCTAGTTTTTTGGGAATTTTCATGATTTGGATTATATTAAGGATTTTGATTGGTCTTTGAGTTTGGAATTTATGTTTATCATATGACTCGTTGGATTATTCGATTTATGGGAGTATTTTATTTTGGAGACTATATTTATATTATTTGTCTGAGGCTTGTCTTGTCTTGGGTAGACATATGTTTTCTACTAGGACTAGACGCCGGTCATGGACCTAATTTTGGGTCGTGACACAAAATGGGTGAAAAAGAAAAAGAAAGATCTAGATTAACCAATTCACAAAGTCAAATAATATTAACGCCGATCCCCGGCAACGGCGCCAAAAACTTGATAGCCTCCTGCAAGTGTACAGGGTGTTGTAGTACCAGGTTCGTCTCACAGGGATCTTTGCAAAGTACTATTAACAATGTGATATATGATTATCTAGAAAATAAAGCCTCAAAGAGGAGTCGATTGAATGGTGTAATAAACTTGGAAAAGAAAACAACAAGAATAATAAATGAGATGACAATGATGAGAAAACACCTTGGAGTTTGGGGAATCCCTTGCCACAATTTCCATGCAATTTAGTGCAACACAACCAAGCCATGTTCTGTCACTACATGACCTGCCTGTGTAGATCTGATATTAAATCCTCTAAATACTCTTCTTTGAAAGAACCGGTAAACTCAACTAGATCAATAGCCTACTTCCGTAAGCCGTTATCTCCACTATCCATTCTGCCAGTGTTGAAATAAATTTAGATCTTTAAGTTCTTACCTTTAAGTCTCCAATAGAATGCACGCCCCTCCCGAGGTCGGTTCCTAAAACCCGGTCTAAGGTTTTCTATAGGAAACTGACGCTGTCACTTAACAATCTCCTATTATGGATTTAAGCTAATTGTTGATTAGGCAACTAACTTAATTGAGCATCAAAGACCAGATCTAATAAGAATTAATTTAAGGAAATAATATTTTAGTTAGGTTTGCATGAAAATAATGACAAGATCATCCCCTAATCCTAGATTATAAAATTAGCTAGACATGATTTGAGAAGAGACAATTATTTGAAAATAATTCATCATTGTTATTCAAGTGAAGAAATAAATTACAAAATGAAAAGACCAACCTTGAACAGATGACGAGCCCTTCCCAAAGAAATGCCCAACTTCAAATTAATCTAGGAGACTAGGAAAAGTGTTTGCTTACAAGGAAATAAAATAACTATAAACCTAAGCCTAAAGCATGAGTATGACGAGCTGCCAAAAGTTGGAAGTAAAAATTGTCCCCTATTTGACTTCTTGCGCGGCTATATATAGTGCAGGGTAGGATAGAATGCATGCCAAGCCAAATACTAGGCCATGCGTGTAAAAAGGGAGCAGGACTTGGTCTTGCCAACTTCTTTTCTTCAACTTGGTGGAGGAGGGACCACGTGGCTAGGAAGAAATCATTTGGTTTTTAAACTTCCAAAGAAATCTGATGATATCACGTGATCAAGAGGAGAAGATTTGACATTCCATGCTAGGTGGCAATTTGAAATGATCCTGGGCTTGATTTTTTGTACTTTCCAAATCAATTTTCAAATCAAGATTGCATGGATGTAGGACCAAAATCTTTAACCGGTTTTGACTTGGCCAACAAAAATCACACGCATCCTTCATTCTTTACATCCTCCAAACAAGTCCATGTCTCATTAGCCTTACTTCAAAATGGCCAAGAATTCATATTTTCCTGCAAAAAGGTCCTCGAAAACTAGGATGAGATTTTATTAAAGATTAAATAAAATAAAATGCAAGAATAAAATAACTAAAGACTAAAACAAGGACAAAAATCACAAAATAAAACCCCAAATGATGTGTAAAATGTTCACACATGACATAACTATCTTGACTTATCGAAAATCATTGACCAATACTTCCTTGGTGGTTCGGAACATCATCCGAGGGAGTGTGATGCCGAATGGAGAGAAAAACGAAACCATGCTCTTGCCCTTGTGATGACACATGAATTTCTCTTAGTAGGCTCTCCTGGTGTTTGTCCTCTCCGAGTCGGTGCATTGGTGGCTAAACTTTTTAACAAGAGAAGCCTTACTCCAATGATTTTAGGCAAAACCCTCCATTGTCTAGACAAACAGGTGGACGATCCTTCAGCTCTTATGTCCGGCTCTCCCCTCTTGCTTCAGGTATAAATTCTCCCATTCTGATTCTCGGAATATCATCGTTATCATGCTGATTCTTCATTTTTTTTCAAATGTGGTCGTGTGAACACCTAACATTGATTGAACGGCCTCAAACTAATCCTCCGAATTACATTCGTTGTGGTTATTCCGTTTTCTTCCACACCATTCGGGATTGGACCATTTTCATGAGGGATCTCACAGGCGCACAAATCATGTGGTATTGCAGGTGGTTGGGGATGCAAGAGGTAGTCGTTCGTACTTTCTCCAAGGATTGGGTCCCACTCCTGGGTCTAGAGAAATCCACATACTATCGTCCGAACAGGATCCTGAGACAATTCAGCATAAATCAAGTAGTTCCATCAACTATCCCAACTCCTACCACAGAACCCATGGAGGCGGCTGCTCTAAAAGTCATCAAAGGAGGTTGGGCTCTGGCCTTGAGAGAAGGTACTGGTGGTCATTTCGAGATACATACATCATTAGCATACTTAGAGTGGCTGAAAGAGGATGTGGCTGATACTGAGAGGTCCTTGCGACTGATGAGAGAAGCATTCTTAGAAGAATTGGTGCCCCAAGGCTTTAGATTGCCTAATCGTCTAATCGAAGAGAAGAATGGCGGGGATGGTGTTTCGAGTCAAAAAAGGCACAAGAAGGATTGAGTCTCATTCCAACAACTATCTCTTTACACTTATAATGCATGCGAATAAATGAGTGAACAAACTCCCTTTATCTTTTGTCAATCTTTGGATTGTCAACGATAATAATGAAACCGAACCCTTGTTGGGGCTTCCTACGTACCCATGACCTTTTTCCTTTTTTTTTTTTTTTTTTTAGGCTCACGTAGTTCTTTTCTTTGATCTGTGGGATAAGAATTTTTCTTGCTCGAATGACTTGATCAGAGACCTCTATTTGATTGGGGCTTTGATCAAGATTATTATTGTTATCATTAATATTCCATCCTTAGATTAACGTCCAGATATTTTAGGGAGTTTGTCCAATACACCATATTCATATGAACCATATATGTAAAAAGACATCATTGAAATAACAGAAAAAAGTGCCCCTTTTATTGAAACGAAATACAACATAAACTTGCCCACTGGCTTATTAAACCCTTAGCTAAGCACTTTGCAAAAGTCAACACACAAATCCTCAAGCGATCCCACCTTTCCCAAAGAGATGCCCACAACCAAAGTCCTCGTCTTCGTCTGTCCTCCTCTTTTCTTCTTCTTCTTCTTCTTCCTCCCTTATTTCTTCGGGATAACAATCAAAGAATAGCTCAAATCCCAGTTTTTTGGTCCTTGTGATGCTACACATCCATGTTTCAGAGAAGCCGCAAAAGGGAAAGTCCTCTCCTTCCTTCACAAAATATCTGTTCAGTGTTTTGAAATATGGAGTCATGGGAAAATCCCATTCCCGTTTGTTCTTACGGGCTGCAGCCTTAGCTTGGTTCTTCACCTTTCGCTCTTCCAGCTCCGCCGGAGTAGGGACATATCCCAAACCAAAAGGAAGCACAACGCTTGAAATTTCAGGGACCTCTAACACTCCTTGCAGCCTCCTTCCTAACCCCATAATTGGAAAATACTTCATCTTTCCCATAATGCTCAGAACTGATGGATTGCCACATGGGTCATAATAAGGGGGTCTCATAATGGGCTTATCTATTATTATGGTACTGATAGATTCGAAAACAAAACCGGATAAAGACACCTCTTCTTCTTCTTCGATCCCACATATCGGTTTGATATTCTTTTCAGCCATTTCTCCTTTAATGGTGACTATCCCCCCTTTGTAAGGGAATCGTAACATCTGAAGTAAGGTGGAGGCTATAGCTCGGGCTTGGTGCAACCATGGTCTTCCAAGGAGCAAATTGAAACTCGATGCAATATCGAGCACTTGGAACTCTACCAGAAAAGGGGCGGGCCCGATGACGACTTCCAGCTTTATCATGCCCAACACTTCTCTTCTGGCATTGTCATGTGCCCTGACCATAGTTGGGGAGGGTAAGAAATCCGCAACCCCAAATCCTAAGGAACTCACAGTTTTTAATGGACAGACATTCAGGGCGGATCCATTATCTATTAGTACCAAGGGTATCTGATTTTCCTTGGCCTGAACGGTTATGTATAGGGCATCAATATGGGCTTCCCTACCCGAGCGGAGGTCTTTGTCTGAGAAGGATATCTGATTGTCAACTTCTACTGAAGCTATCATGTTGGCCAATACATCTGGTGCGGTATCAATAGGGACATGGGCCTTACTTATGGTTTGGAGTACCTTTTCTCGATGTAGGCGAGATGACATTAGTAAACCGCAGATAGAGATATTGGCCTGAGTCTTCTTCAATTATTTTATCATCATGTTTTCTTTAGGGTCCGTTATTTCTTCCGGTTCATCTAGGCGAAGGGGAGCCCTTCTCACCACTCTTCCCGATCTAGTGATGACATCAACTTTTTCATCAGAGCCTTCGTACCAACTCAGATCGAGCACGCAGCATGGCAGCTCAGGCTCGGAATCCTCTGCTTTCCTGATTACTACTCCTCTCAATCATCTCCTAATTGACTAATTACACATTGATTCATCATTTTAAGCCAAAATTATACCAACTCTGAAGAAAAGTCCATACCTTATTAAATTGGACCCTTACATTTATCTTCAACCCAAGAATAAATATAATTGGGTTTAATAAATAAACAAGCCCAAATTTAATGAGATAAAATATATTTTAGCTATTTAGTCCTGAACATATCCTATGATTAAATCGTCTCATTAATCCTAGGCATATAAAAGTCTTAATTACTATAACGTGTAAATTCTACTAAAATTAAACCCCATCTATGCTTCAACCCAAGACTAACTCATCAATCTTATGATTCAAGCACGTCTGGAGTCTAATCTCAATGTAATTTTTATGGGTCAAATTTGGGTGTTCACACCCGGTTGATACCTCTGGGGGATGGCCAGAGATATAAAATTCATTAACTAAAACCCGGAAATCATCCATGAGTAGATTTTATGCCCTTTTATAGAAAGCAAAAGAAAACCCATCCGGCCCGGGGGCCTTCTCACGGCCACATTCCCACACGGCCTCCTTGATTTCTTCAATACTAAACGGGCTTTCTAGTAATTCCACTTGAAACATCTCCAATCTTTTTATGCACCCAAATTAAATCTGATCAAAGGGGGAGGAATAAATAAGGTTTCAAAAAACTGTGCTGCCACCTATTTCATTTTATTCGGGGAGTCAACGATATTATTATCAACTATTATTCGGTGCATCACATTACGTCTGCCTTTATTACAAGCAGAAATACGAAAAAATTTAGTGTTTTTATCCCCAGCTTCAGCCATGTCAACCTTGATTTCTGCCTCCAAAGACTTTCCAATTGTCTAAGTCTCCTACCCCTCTTCAATTTCAAAGAACCAAGCTTCTCACGTTTAGCCTCTACTAAACTCCTCTGATCAGTCAATAAATCCAGCAAATCAATTTCAGTTGACAGATCCTTCAAGGCATTATCAATATTTCCAAAACAATTGTGATTCCAATTCCTCAACAATTGTTTCAGACAACCCAGCTTTCGAATGAGACAAAAACGTCCAGGAAATTTAGAGCAGGCCTTATTCAACATTTCGCAGAGGGCCTCATCAAAATTCGGGTGTTGCAGCCAACAGTTCAAGAACTTAAATGGCTTTACACCCCAATCCACCGAATGTTGAGCCAGAATAAGAGGGCAATGGTCTGAATTGCCTTTGCTTTCTGCATGCAAGCTAATAGAAAAAAAGAATGTGAACCATATGGGATCAAAAAAAGCCCTATCTATTTTACTTGCAGCACGACTATTACCCCACGTGAATTTTCTCCCTAGCAATTCTACTTCACAAAAATCCATCACAAAACTCACCGGGCAAGAGCTCTAGCACCCCTCATACATATCCTCCAACTAAGCCTTTCCTCCGGTAACAAAATCTCGTTGAAATCCCCGATGATAAGCCAAGGAACTACAACACTTTGCATATGCGTTTCAACCTCCTCCCATAAAGCATGCAATCCTCGACACATGCTAGCCCATAAACACCATAAATAGCAATTATGTGCGTCCCCCTAACTACACCAACAACTAACAGCCAATTTCTACCCGAACATCTCCTGTCGCAAGAGAAGAACGAAGTGTCCCAAAGCAGAATCAGTCCACCCACCCTGTCTATGGCACCAACATCCAGAAAATCGAACTGACCTCTACCCCAAACTCTACCGAACTCCTCATCCTTCCACCCTTGACACTTTGTTTCACATAAAAAAGCAAATTTTGCATCCAACTTCAAAATGTGTTCCCAGACCTGTTCCTGCTTATGCGAAGCACCCAAACACCTAACATTCCATGAAATTAGGCTAAACGTCATAACTAACTATCACAACTCACAATCCACGACAACTCAAATATCCATTTCAGAATTCTTCCATTCGTCTATTCCCTTGGCGATAAGACTACCTACCGCCATCTCCACGTCAGCCCGGACAACACCTATATCTAGACCAAGCTCCATCCCAATCTCAAGAGTCTTAGAAGCATCGCAATTGATAGAGGGAAGAGCAGGGCTTACCTCATATTGTGTAAGCGCTCTGACATTACCTTGCTGGATATCACCATCTTGAGTTGTATTGTCGCCTGACCTTAGCGAATGGATGCTCCCCGTCTTTGATACCTTCTTTATTTTCTTTATCCTTGTCCACCTGTTCTGATTAGTCTTCACCAAGATCTTTTTCAATCTATCAAAAAGAAGCTCCACAGCTCTGTCTCGTTCCTCATTTGTCAGAAAAGCAACGTCTTCAGACACACTCTTAGAGCCTATTTGGAAACCTGTTTTCAAAACAGGTTTTTAGTTTTCATGCTTTTTAAAAAGTTAAAAAACTTGTTTGGATAGAAGAAAACTACTCCATTCCGAGAAAAGAGTTTTAGGAGAAGTGTTCTTTGAGAACTGAAAAGTGAAAACTAAAAAAAGTTGTTTTGGGAGTTTTTGAAAAGAGGCGGTGGTATAACCATAATTATTTGAAGTTTCATTAATGACACTTTCGTTAATAAAATAGGCGCAGTGGCGATGTGGTAAATATTTTGAAGTTTCATTAATGGCATTTCCGTAAATAAAAATGACACGGTGGCATTCCCGTAAATATTTAAAAACCAGGTTCATTAATGGCACTTTGATAAATAAAAAGAAAACAGAAACAACCTATCCAAATGAATTTTCAAACTCTTCCTCACTAGAAAACACTTCTCTATACTCAATTCTCACAACATTTCCTAAAAAACTAAAAACTAAAAACTCTTCCAAACCCACTCTTATAGGCTCACGACCCTTACCTTCAAACACAGGCAAGGTTACGTTATTTTCCACAGAATTGTCCTGGTCGATTATGTGGCAGCCCTCAGATTCCAAGTCTGTCTCACAATCCGGCCCAACTGACTTCTAACTGCTTACCAGCAAATTGGGAACTTTTGAATCCATATTCTCCAAGACTTTTTCCTCGTAATAATTAATAAGAGGGCTGCTAATTGGGCTGGAGTGAATCCCAGTAATAACAGGCCCAGTATCAGGCCCATTACTCTTCTGCAAATTGTTGGTCCCTGAATCCAATATTAACCTTCTGTCTTCCTCAGAATCAGACCCTCGCACCGCCTTAAGATTATGAACATTCTTTGACAACAAGATATTATGACCAAAGCAGTCTTGATTCAAAATAGGAGCCCCATTGTTTGAGAGACAACCTACCGCCTTCCCACTGTTAGTAGCGCACCTGTCAACCTTTCAATCTTTAGTGGTCTGCTGTCATCTACCAGTCTCGATACGGCTTTGCCCTTCTCTAGGCGTTTTATAGTTTCTATAATCCCAAAGAGATCTAGGGACTCTTTGTGTTCCTCCACCTATTTTTTCCCCGGACTCCGATCACCGGCCATCTCAGCTCCACTCTTCACTAACTTAGAAGATTTTTCGGCACCACTCTTCATAGACTTGGAAGAATGTCCAACACTACTACATGCCCAAGACCCATCTTTAGAATGCAACTCATAACCCAAGGTCTGGTTTGAGCACATCCTAACGCCAGTATGAATTTCAAAATCAAGAGACCCTGTAACTGGAGCGTCCACAGCAAAAGCGTTAAAAATCTTACTACCAACTGCAACTTCAAAGGATCTAGATAAGGGATTCTTATATGTTGTTAGAACAAGAACCCTAGCCATTGAAAGGTCACTGCTACTCTCCAACTCATTATGGCACCTGATAAATTGACCAAATCGGATTGCAACTTGAGAGAAGAAATCTGAACACCACGCAGCAGGAGGAACCCCATGGATGTTGATCCAGCCTAATCTATGGGATGCACAATCCTCCAACTCCCATTCTTTCAGCAAATCAAAATAACCTCGCTTACGAAACTCACACGAATTCAGACACTCCAGCATGGCCTCCCTAGAACTTAACTTCAATATAACATAGAAACCTCCTAGGAATTTAATCTCCACCTCCTGCTTGAGGCTTGATGAGACTAAACCTACAATTTTCCTGAAGGAGCAGCCTTCACTCATAACTCCAAAAGCGCATGACTTGAGGATATTCGTCCATTCAGGTTTCGGGTTAAAAACTATTTTGGAAATTCCTCCATCATCACACCCTTATCCTACCTGCAGGTATAGTCTCCGTTTTCTTTCCTTCGACATAGCCAACAGCTCGAGAATATGAACAATCTGCTCGAACCTAGCCATTAAAACCATATTGCTTAAGAGGCTTATAAGTTACAGTACCTTGAACCTCTCTCTCGTGTCTCTTCCTATTCCTTGCAATATTGACACTGATCATGCCATTGCACTTCTTGTTAATCTTCTCCACAAGGTCGCCCATGTTACCTTTGTTTTCAAATCTAACGAAACCATATCTCACACCATTCCATGTTAGTCTCCCAGGTATAAAAATATCCATAACTGTACCAAACTTTGACATCTCAATACACATCAGACGGCTTCCACTCTGAAGGTAAATTCTTCAAATAGAAGGATGATGCGCTATTATTCTCCTCTGCTTGCTGAATAAATTCCCTGGACAACTTAGAGAAGAACATCGGTTTGGAATGGTAGTTAACCACCCCTCGCTGTCCTGAAATCGGTTGAAGTGAACCCTTACTTGAACCCGCTATCCCTAACCCTTGATGATTTTCTATTTGACATCGAACAAACTCGGCTTCCTCACGTCTTGAATTCTTCTTTGACTCCGCTGCACTTTTGAAACCGTCATGGAACGCTGACACCATGTTTGAGTATTTTAAAGAAAAACACGCGCCCACGCGCATATACATATGCAGAAGTTATGCTTAGCAAAAATCTCTTTGGCAATTGATATGGGCTTGGCCTGGTCCTCACAGAGTTTGCATGTTTCTTTGTCATCTTGCACGAAATGCCCTGCTTACTAATGTAAAGAGAGTGCAGCGACATATTGCCTCCTGCCCTTTATGTCCCGTGTGCTCTCTAGAAGATGAAACAACTTTGCATATGTTACGTGACTGTGCTGGTGCTCGCGACATATGGACGGATTTTGCTGCTCACGGCCCTTGGAATTTCTTCAGTATCACATCGATTAAGGATTAGATACTTGTTAGTCTTTCTTTTCAAAATTCGGCTGCCTCCTCTTTCCCTTGGACTATACTCTTCGGAGTGACATGTTGGAAGATTTGGGGTTAGTGTTGTTATACAATGAAGTATTTCAAAAGAATATTTTATTTCAAACTTAATGTTACTTCCAATTCAATGGAATTAATGGAATTAGTGTGGGTATATAATCTCACACGTTTTGAACATTGGTCTTTGGCAACATCTTTGCATGGTTGCCATTTTAATTTTTGGTTGTTAGATGGGAGTTACAAAAATTAAATCTCACAATTTTATTACATTTGATTTGTGTCTTAACTCCTGGTTTTAATACCTTGAAATTATTACTGGTTTTACCTTGCCTATAAAAGGAGAGCATTGATTCATTTTTGTAGATACACACCTTGAGTACTAAGAAGATTATTCTTTTCCTCCATTGCTCTCTATTATGTCATTAGGTTCTTTGATTTCTCCTCTCGTGTTCTTGAGCTTGCTGGGTTCATTATATTATTCTTGGTAGTTTCTGAGGTCCTGCCATTATAGGCAGAAGAACCTGTTGAATCCTGGGGGAACTTTGCCATAGGCAAAATATTCCTTTAGGACAGTGCCTAGCACGCCTCAGGTTATGTGTTATGCTCCAATTTTTCCAACAATCTAAAGGAATATTTTATTGTCTTCTTCTTTAGTTTTCTCTTATGAACGTTGTTCTTACAAAGTTTTTTTTTTGTTGATTTATGCTTTTACAAAGCTAATGGTAGAAGAGAAACTAAAAGTTGCAAAGGAGAAAATCGAGGTTGCACATATGGGGGAAAAGAATTATAACAGCCCAGGTAAAAATTTCATTTTTACCGGGACTGTTTAAGTTAATTTACAGTAATTTACCGTTGATTTTTAATCTTGGGGTAATTAAATTATGGTAAATTAAGTATTGGATTCCGAAACCGAGCATAGTCCCATGTTCGGGATTTTTCTGCGGATTTTACGGACCAAGTTGGAATTTTTCCGGGTCCGGGAATCTTCGGAAAAGCCGGGTTTATTCTCGAATTATCGGACCAGAAATAAGATAAGTGGGTATACCGGATATTTTCTGGTCCAGGTGGGTCACACTTCACATGCAGCATAGTAACTGCATAATTGAAGTTCAATTATTCAGCCGCCAATTCCTATTCAGCCTGTGAACTACCTATTTCACTTGTGATTAACCAGTGATCTTTGTTGCCTAATTAAATTCACCTCCTCTGCAAATCTTCATCACCATCTTTCTCTTCTTTCCCTGCAAAAAGGAAAAAAAAAAACAAAAACCTTCCCTGCAAATCCGTTTGAACCAGAAAAGAAAAGAAAAAAGGAAGAAAAAAAAAAATAAACACTTAACACACAACACACCCACCGCCACGTCACCACCCCTTCCCCATCATTTTTCTTTTCCTTCACCACGCCACCACAAGCCACCACTGCCGACACCTGCTACCGCCACCGCCGAGTCGACACCACCACCAAGAACACCCTCCTCCTCCTTCCTCTTCTCCTCGCCGGCCACCGCGACCCCTGCTTCTCCTTCCTCTTCCTCCACTCCGAGTTGACGCCTTCGCCTTGTCACCGAGGAGCCCGTCGCCGAGCCTGCAGATCCGACGCCGAGAGCTCGCGTCTTTCCCTTAGTCGCGACCCGCCGCCGCCGTGCTGTCCCAGCCTGCAGCTCGTCGCCCAGCGTCTCGCCGTGTAGCCGCCGCTTCGTTGCCCGTCGCCCGTTGCCAACCGCCGTCATCTGCAACCCACCAAGGTGAGCAACCCGTGGGTGTTGTGGCGGGTCTGACCCGGATAGAGGGCCGCGGGTCGGGTGACCCAAGGGTTAGTGGGTTTCAATTGTGGGCTGGGCTTGGGCACAATTCGGGTGTGGGCTTGGGTATAGGTTGGTTGTGGGCTGGGTTTGGAGTTTTGGTTTTGGCTTCGGCCTTGGACTGGGTTTGGACTTGGCCCAGCCCGATTTTTTTAAAAAAAAAGGAATAGGAAGAAAATAAAATCTGGGAAAGAGAAATAAAATGGAAGGAAATAAAAATGAGGTTTGGAAAATATATTATGGAATGGAAAATAAATATTTTGAGGAAATAATTTTTGGGAACTAATATATGGTATGGAAGAAAAATAATAATTTGAAGAAATAATATTTTGGAAAGTACATACTTATAGAATAATTTTGGAAAGGATATTATCAAAGTATAACACCGGAATAGTACCCGGGTATAGGAATAAGTATAGAAGGGTATTATGACACTTGAAAGTAAATGGTGAATGATGATAATAATGGAGAATTAATCCGGGAGAGTAACCGAGCCGAGTTAGTATTTATTTTTCTGTACGCAGTGTTAACATGGCATTTGCATATCATCTTATGTGTGCATATTATTGATTGATATAGGAGTTGATAACGAACAATTTGCTGAGGAACCGGACTTGGAACTTGTTGGACAATTCCATAATTGAATATTGGCTAAGGTGAGGATGGATAACCCTTGTTATGTTGCCTGTAATACTTTGTGTGCTTTGTTGTTCGATTGAACTGCTGAAATGTTGATTGTTTGCTGATTGACTGTTGTGGTTGTTATTGTTGCTTTTGGACTGTGATATAGACTCTGTGGATATTATGCTGAGATTGATGTTGAACTATTGACTGTGGAAATTGTGAAAAAGGAATTGGAATTGAAATTGGAATTGATTTAAGATGCTGGTATAATTGTCATGTGGAAGTAGTGGTACGACCCGATGGTTTGAAAATTAATTTTGGGATGCTATGGTCGGTTCTTGGTTTGGTTGGCCCGTCATGCCTGTGGTTAGGGTATACCGAATACCCAGTGGCTCGGATATGCCGAATATCCGCAGTGGCTCGGATATGCCGAATATCCGCAGTGGCTCAGATATGCCGAATATCTGGATGGCATGACGTCGCCTGTGGTTGGGGTATACCAAATACCCAGTGGCTCGGGTATGCCGAATATCCGTTTGGCTTTTGCCTGTGGTTAGGGTATACCAAATACCTAGTGGCTCGGATATGCCGAATATCCGCGGTGGCTCGGATATGCCGAATATCCGCGGTGGATCGGATATGCCGAATATCCGGTTGTTCTGATATGTGGATTGGTTCTTGACCTAGCATCCGGAATTAATTAATAACCAGGTACGACCCTAGCTTGTCCAGTGACGGGGGCCCGAAAGATGAAACTGGTAATAATAATTAAGCATTCTTTTGGCCTTCGCTCAGTTATTGAGATATGTTGTTGCTTGTCTGTGATTGCTTTTAAGTATTACGGTTGCTTGCATATCACTGTTTATCCTTCGTCGGTGAGCACTTCGGACTCACCCCTCGCCTGCGGGGTTTCATCCCGTAGGTTAAGTTGTTTCCGTAGTTCAGGTACGACGTTCGATGGCTGCTGCTTTCTTCTCCACCTGACTCCGGATCCATACCACCGTTGCATGTGCATAAGTCTTCCGCTGCTATTCTATTGCTTATGATGCTGTACTACATTTCCGCTGCTGTGTGATATATTGCTGTACTGCTGATTTCCTGTGATATGTATATTACTGATACTATCTGCTGCTGCTGAGAGCACTGTGTTTGGATTGAATAATGGTCCCCGAGTGTGGGTGACAGTTGTATTGATAGTTGCTATTGTATAACATTTGCACGTTGTACTGTCTGTTCTATCATTATGAATAGTTTCGGTACGTGTTTACTGTGTTACGGTAAATACGGGTCGGGGCGCTTCAAGAATAAAAACTAGCCTGGTGAAAGGTATGTCCTCTAATAAAATTTTGATTACAAGCCTTATATGAAATCTAATCCCGATTTAAGTAAAGATATTTATTCTATTTGTGAACGAGCCAAATGGTTTTATTTATATAAATATAAAAGTGGCATGAGAAATGAAAATCCTCCTAAGTCAGAATTTGATTTGGTTTAGGAGATGATGCTAGAGTTGTGATCATTTCTCGAAAAAAAATTATTTTGTGGCAAATGTGAGTAAATAAATTTATGTGACTCAAACTTGTCTTGTATAAAGAATTAAGTGGTGCATTAAGATGCTACCATCGTTTCCTCTTACATTCTAGTAAGGGATAAAGAAAGACATGTTTGTCTTTGAGATTCCAGAATTATTAAAATTCTTGCAATAATTAAATTTTTCTAAAACTCACATTTGAATAAACCTTGGCTCTCATATGTACCTTATGATCATATAAATTAAATTTATATGATATTACTGTGAAAATTCAGGATTAATGTGTAATTTGGCGTTTGTATAATAAACAAAAATTAATGTGCCTATTAAAGAGCTTTTGTGATCAAGATTTTATAAGAGTTATCATTAGTTGAATAATTTATGTGAAATTATTCTTATTCTATATGCTATGGGTTTATTTATATATCTTTAAGAACTGGCTTGAAATTTTTAAAAAATGTGGGGGTTTTTATTTCCTTAATTTTGAGAAGGAAGAATTATGTGAAAGACATTTTTGAAGCATGTCTTGGTTTTAAAATTGATCAAGTCAAATAAGATTTTGATTGGGTGCTAACTAATTATGATTTTTTCGTGAACTCGAGAATTTTGTGAAAACAAAATTGTATATAAAGATGCTTAATTTTAGCACCATAGAATTTTGATGAACCCATACATAATTGATTGTGTATGGAATAATGATTTTATTCATTTGTGTGGTATAACAATGTAGTTGTTGTATTTGTTATCGAAGTTTTTTCTTGCTTTAAATTTTAATATATGGTGAAGCAAAATATTGTGTATGGTTTAAAATTATAAGGGAAGGTGATAGCTAGGTGCTATTATAAATATTTAATTGAGAAACTTCTTAAGAAGTTTGGACACTTTGATGTCGTACTAGTTTTGGCTCGTGAGTATCCCCTTATAATATAAATCCCAAATATAGAAGAAATCCGATAACTCAGTATGAGCATGCACAAATTGTTAAGAATTTGTTGCAGTTGTGGGCGGATTAATCCGTCGATATATATACAATCACAAATGTGGTTATGGGGCTGCTTTGTGCAGACATAAAAATTATTTGAGATATACCATAAAATTTTGGTATATATTATAGTGGACTTCCATTGTACTAACCGAGTGCACAATGATGTTAAATGAATACTTTAATTCATATGGTGTAAAGTTCACTGATGGTGGTGCCATTATTTGGCAATTAGCTAATTCAAAATGATTGTAATTAGCTGACTTTGAGGCTAAGTAATTGAAATTATCTTAGCGAGTATTTCGTTGTAATAAAATCAACATGAGTATGTCTATGCGTTGTGATTGCAAAGAGGCAATAAACAACATGAACAGAATAAATTCTATTGAGAGAAAATAGACACATATAATTAATACCTTTTGGTAGAATAGCGCTATTGCAAGATGGAATAAAATTTCCATATATTATGTGAAGTCAGAAGTGATTTGGCCGATCATCTGACAAATCCCCGAGAAGAGAATTAATAAACGAAACATCGAGGGGAATGGGATTTTGTTATGCCTAATTGAAATTAGTTAGTGATGGTAACCCAACCTGCGTGATCGGAGATCCCGTGAAACAGGTTCATATGGGTATTAACAAGTCACTAATTAATTCTGCTAGTACTCGTACTTTTGTCCCTTCCTATGATGTGAGAAAATAGTACTAGACTGCTTTGATCGAGAGGATGAGCTAGACTCTTAATGATCTTCATATCCCTTACGGGTGGTGTATAACTTGCAGTATACACTTGATGAGATCACCTATATAAGTGTGGAATGGGGCCGTTCCTATGAGGTTGTATTTCCAGGCACACCTCTAGAGCACTTAAGAATTTCCAGGCACGCGCACGGCCGAAATGCGCAAAACCGCGATAACACCAAGAATTGTGCGGGTGTAATATGATTGGTAAGAACACTGACTTTCCGAAGTGTTTATCAGTTCATAGTAACCATTTGTTACACTGATAGACATGGTTTGTTAAGACTTATCGGCCTAGGCTTGGTTCATAGTCTACGGACACCAGGTTCGACGTATTACATTCTTTAGTAATTAGAACCCAGCGATTTTATCTTTTTATTTATGAGAGGACATTTATATTTCTTTTGAAATATGTGGGGGATTGTTATACAATGAAGTATTTCAAAAGAATATTTTATTTCAAACTTAACGTTACTTCCAATTCAATGGAATTAATGGAATTAGTGGGGGTATATAATCTCACACGTTTTGAACATTGGTCTTTGGCAACATCTTTGCATGGTTGGCATTTTAATTTTTTGGTTGTTAGATGGGAGTTACAAAAATTAAATCTCACAATTTTATTACATTTGATTTGTGTCTTAACTCCTGGTTTTAATACCTTGAAATTATTACTGGTTTTACCTTGCCTATAAAAGGAGAGCATTGGCTCATTTTTGTAGATACACACCTTGAGTACTAAGAAGATTATTCTTTTCCTCCATTGCTCTCTATTATGTCACTAGGTTCTTTGATTTCTCCTCTCCTGTTCTTGAGCTTGCTGGGTTCATTATATTATTTTTGGTAGTTTCTGAGGTCCTGCCATTATAGGCAGAAGAACCTGTTGAATCCTGGGGGAACTTTGCCATAGGCAAAATATTCCTTTAGGACAGTGCCTAGCACGCCTCAAGTTATGTGTTATGCTCCAATTTTTCCAACAAGTGTAATGCCTTTGTGTTTGACAGTGACAATGAGACTTTCTTCAATCCAAGAACCCAAATTATTTTTTGTTTCCTCACTCTCATATTGTCCAGGTTCGGTGGTTTGATCCTGCACCGGACAGAGTAAAAATGAATACCGATGGGGCTGTTCGGGGCAATGCACAATTTGCCTCTGCAGGTGGTGTTGTGAGGGATAGCCATAGGACATTGCTGGCTGGTTTCTGTTTTCACATCGGCCAGTGCTCTCACTTACAAGTAGAATTGTGGGCTTATATGTGGGACTACTGAAGGTCTGGGAGATGGGGTTCCGTCATGTGGATGTTGAGATGGACTCAGTTAATGTCAACAATCATCTCAGTGGAACGAATTGTAGTAATTGACGCTTCTCTGGCCTCTTTGCAACAGTGCAGCAGATCCTCAACCGTATTTGGCCGGTTAACTTGTTCATTTCTACCGTGAGGCTAACCGTGTTGCTGATTGGTTAAGCCGACTTAGCTTTCAAGTTCCCTCTTGGTGTTGCTCACTTTGTACAACCACCTGATGGTGGAACATGTTTGCTTTATTCTGATGTAAACGGGAGACGTCAGTCTCCGCACTATTGTTACTGTAGTTTAATAAAGCTTTCCCTCATTCAGATAAAAAAAGAAAAAGGAAAAAAATATTTAGGGACATCGTGAATATTGAAGATTTTGTTTAATCCCATGTTGATACACCCAGACCGGCCTGGCCCGTTGAACCGGCGTAACCGCGACCAGGAGACAAATCCGGATTTTTTACCCCTCCGGGTTGTATACTTCAAAAAACCGGCCGGGTCATGACTGGTTATCCGGTTTTTTCGATTTTTATTGACCCGTTTCCGGTTTTCCCCGGGTCAGAAAGCAAAATTTTCAAAATTTTATCTTGGTCAGACCATGATCAAACTTTTGGTTAGACCTTTACAAAAAAATTATATATTTTTACTCTTAACTCTCATACCGGTCAGACCCGATTGTACCGCGGTTGAACCTCTTAACCCGCGACCCGGCCACTGAAACGGGTCAATGGCCGGGCCGGGTTTTATAACCTTGGTTGATACCACTAAAAGATTTTGTTTCCACTGCTGACGTTAATTTTAGTCCAGGTACTAAACTGATATATTTCGAGCAATATTAGCTAACACACCTTTAAATACACTTTCAATTTCAACACAACGTACCATTTACCAGTTATGGTAAATTTCTATATAAGTTTACCTATAAAATAAGACTAATACATTTACTTGAAAAAATTTACATCTAAAAAAGTAAATTTTAAAAAAATTTTAAGCTCCTCTTCAATAAATCAACTTTTTTTCACTATGAGTTTGTCTAATTTATTTATCTTTATATCTGTATGTATTTTAGATAAACTTGAAATATAGGAAGAAAATAAACATTTACTTTTCACATATGATATAGTTTTGTTTTTCTTTAAGTTTAATTATTACCATGGCACTATATTGAAAGGAATAATTACGATATAAACTTATATCGGGATATAAAATGATAATAAATAGGTTTAATGGGATCATCTAATGCACTAAATTAGGACAAAGAGTGGTAAAATTTGTTGTTTGCTACGAGAAGCAACAAATAGCACAGCAATATAGGGTTTATCCGAATCAAATTACAGTGGATTAGAGGAAAAATGTTGCATGTTTTTGGGTTAGACCTTATTGAGACTAATATGAAATGGTTATTAAAAGGATTAAAGATATTGCTGTAGTGCTTGATATGACCAAGCCTACACACAATCTTTAGTAGAAGCTTCTAACCCAAACAGAGTTGCCATGCAACCAGATTGTTACGATTCAACGATAAAACTACTTCTAGAACGGTTAAAAGACGCAGTGTGTCCTTTCACTTTTCCGATTTCAATATTTGTATCCCTCTTCTTTTTATTTCAAACATTGTGTCCCCGAACCTGTTGGAAATGAAGCAATGTCGTCCAAATTACCTCCAATTTCCGGTTGACCAATCACGGTCCGCCACGTGTCTTGGGGGCTCACAATTAACCAATTTCTTTTGTTTTTTCACAAAATATTAAATACAAATGAAAATAAAAATTAAATTTAGTTTTTTACAACCAGTACATCTCTAGAAGTAAATTGCAGCAACAAACATCACTTAAATGCAAATAATTAAATTTTAAAAATTATAATAAATTTTGTTAAATTATAATAAATAAATATAATTTTTTAATATCAAACACCGTTCTCAAACAAAATCGTTCACGGTGGTACACCGTTCAAACTGCTCTTCCCGTTTATCTCGATCAATCAAATAACAGCAGCAAACAAGCAACATCCAAGGTTCGGCCATTCAAGTATCACGAAAAAAAACAACCATAGCCGCCGCGAGCAACACATACAATTATATTTGTAAAACTACTGAATTGAGCAGATCAAACAAACCAAGTACAGAGAAAAACATAAAACAGATTTTTTTGGTAGATTGTGACAAGAAAAGCAAAAAGGAGAACACTCCCGACAAAAACGAAAATGGTACCGGAGGAGCCATAAAGCCACCGCCGCAGGTCACCGCGTGCATTGCAGGAGGAGGAGATTCTAGCCGAGTCACCGCCGTCAAGTCTTTCCCCGTCAGTCGCTATTGTAGGTTCCCGCGGGAGGAGTACTGCTCGTTGAAACCGAAGAGTCGGATCTGCCCGGATCCAGTTAGATCCGTGATGGATCCGTCTGGATTTGTTGAGGACTCAAAAGTTGTCCCTCGCGACTTCTCTTTCCCTCCGCCGCCGGTGCTTTGGATCTGCTATGCCGCCGGGACACTCTACTTGGGCCTCGTGGTCATTGCCGCCCTTGTTTGTTGGCCCTTCCACCTCCCCCGCTTCACCATCCACATACGCGAGGCCAGGCAGTGCTCGAGAATGCAGCGGATCATCAGCGAGTGGAACTCGGCGTTGAATGTGTAGAACTGCGATGAGATGTATGGCTCCGGGCTAATGTAGTTAGGGTTTTGCGAGGAGGTTGCGCCGGCGCCGTTGCCGTTGCCGTTGACGCGGCTGGTTTAAGGAGGGGTCAGGTGGTGATGGTGGTGGTGGCGGCGGCGGCGGGGGAGAGCCAGGGAGTCACCGTCGTTTAGTTTTTTTTTTCCTTTTTTGCGTATATATGGGAATAATGCTGAAAGGAGTAGCTGATTCTTTTTAAAAAATTGTGTTTATTTTCCTTTTTAAATAGTTTTAGAATTAATTTATAACATAAAGTTAAAACTAAGTGAGAATTTTGAGCTTTTATATTTTTTTTCTTTTCTACCATTTCTGAAAAATCCTGATTTTCAAGAAAATAAGGGGGGATTAAAACCATTTTCCACCTAGACGCCGGGCCCGGTCCCCCGAGACACTTGGCGGGCTGTGATTGGACGACCGGCAATTGGAGGTATTTTGGACAACATTGCTCCATTTTTAACAGGTTCGGGGATATAATGTTTGAAATAAAAAGAAGAGGGACACAAACATTGAAATCGAAAAAGTGAAAGGACACACTGCGTCTTTTAACCCTTCTAGAACATGGCTAAGAAGCCATAAATAATATAAAAGGGGTATTGATTGTATTGAATTTGTAAGTATCAATATATCTTTATTCTATACACATAATCGATTCGACGGGCCGTTATGAATTGTTGCAGGAGCTCTTTTGCCTTCCAAAACAGAGAAAAAAAAAATTAACAAAAGATGAGTACAATCTACCACATATCCCAGTAGCATGGAGGAGTATCATTTCAAAAACCAACTATATTTGTTTTGAGATCAATTTCATGGACATTCTAGAAATATTAAAAAATTTCAAGATAGTATAGCGAGCCAGAAATTATCTATGCATGGGGACCTTGCTCAAGCAAAAAGCATAACCTTAATCTTTTTTTTTTTTTGAACATCAGCATAACCTTATTCTTGAGTTCTAAGTTTTGAACGCGCCTCACGCGCGGAAAAAGGTAAGTGAGAGAAAACAAGTTTTGGTGTCAATGGCGAATGGGAAAGGTGACGAGATGCTGGGGAATCATCATCGTCGAGAAGGAGGTCTCAAAACTCAACCATCCTTCTTCTCTCAATGGCCAAGGATTCAAGTTCAGAGAGCACTGGAGAATAGAAGGGCGGTGAGTATCTTTGTGGAGAATATCCCAATGAGTTGGATTGCATTGGATATTTATAAGGAAATGTCTAGAGTGGGAAGAGTCATTGATGTTTTCATTCCGGGAAAGACAAACAGGAATGGAAACTGTTTTGGTTTCGTGAGATTTGACTTTGACGGTCTGGCGGAGATTATGGTGGAGAGGATTAATAGATCGAAATCCATCAATGGGATTCTGATCGTAAGAGTGGCGAAGAATAGGAAGGTTCCTGCCTGCGAAGAAAGGAGTAATATGGTTATAAAAGGGTTGGACCAGAACTTACAGATTGGAAGGATGAAAGAGGGTCAGTCTTATGCTAAGGTGGTGTCTGATCGTGAAATTCTGGAGAGTGTCCCAGCCAATCCCTAGGTGAATGTGCCGGTGTCCTTCGAATTCAACCCAACTGAGGAATGCACCACGAGACTTAATTCATGTGCTTTTGGAGTCTTGAATGAAAAGACTTCAATCATGGAAGTCTCTTCTAGTTTTGAAAGGATATTCAACGTTCCAATCAAAATCAAACAACTAGGGGGTCGCTATGTTCTTTTGGTGTTTGACTCAAAGGAGGCAATGGTGGCATGCCTGAAACATAAGCAGGCTTGGTGCATTGATCTGTTCGATCTTTTGAGAGAATGGGCACCCGGGGATGGAGCCTCCCACCGAGAATGTTGGTTGAACGTGTATGGTGTACCGCCAGAAGTGTGGTGTGAGTTTTTCTTCAGTCAGATCGCCATACGTTTTGGTAGTTTTTTAAAACTCCAGAACAAGTTTGAATCTAGCAACAGTTTAGAGGTGGCCAAAGTTCTCATTCTGACTACATGCAAATCCCCCTTGTCTCGATCTTTGAAGGTCAAGATTAATCAGAAGGTCTATGATATTACTGTGATGGAAGCTCAGCCGCTTATGGAATCGGATTTTATGGTGATGCAAGTCATGAAGGAGGATGGAAAGTGCTTGTTGTCGGAGAAGTCTCTTTCAGATGGAAAGAATTCTCGGTGCCTTGATGAGTTCTCCGGAGACGGCCATTCCGAAGAGTCTCTAGGAGCCAAATCTCAAGAGTCCACAGACGCGTTTGATATTTTCAAAATGATTCAATACCTTGAAAAAGGAAAATCAGTCTTGGGAAACGAGCAGACTAAAGTTAATTCAATGTTGATGCAGGCTTCTGGGAGTAGTTTAAAACAGGTGGGGTCAGGGGATGTGGGGATCCAGGAGAATGTGGGCTGTCTTGTTAGGCAATCGAAGTCTCAGAGTACTGATTCCTTGGGAATAAGTGTGACAAGGGATTTAAATAGTGATAAGCAGAGACATTTATTGGTGGTGAATATTGAAGAAGTGGATCGTGTTGAGGATGGGCCTATTGTCAGCAATCTTGGGGTCGATAACAATCATGGTCTCAACAATTTGGAAGCAGTAAGACCCATCAATAACTCCTGTGAAAAAATTTGGTCAACTGAGACTGTGCCAGTTGGGCCGAACAGTGGAAGTAATTCCAAAAAATTAGCAGTGGAGGGTGATACAGTTATTAGTGAGACGGTGTCGGATTTAGAGACAAGAGAGGAGTTGTGTCTTAAGACTCTGGAGAAGAGGTTTAAGGCCCTCTTGAACAAAACTGGATGCAAAAATTGCAAACGAGTACCAAAGAGGAAGAAGATCAAGAAAATTATTCCAGGAGGTGCAGTGCGATCCATCCTGTCTGGTGAAAGCTCTACACAAGATGGTGACATTGCTGTTGGAAACGAGAGATTTGTGGCTTCGAATGAACCTAACTTTTCATTCAAATCCATTGAAGCCCATGAAACAGTTGCAATTAGAGAATAGTTGGGGTTGGCTCTTGGTGAAGAGGAATCTCAAGTTGAAAAAGCAATGGAGAAGTTGATAGAAAAAGAGGGCGTGGACTGGGTTGAGTCGAGAGCTGCACTATAGTAGCTTCGTCTGCTCCGGTTAGTATCGTGTTGTTTCTCTTTTGTTTATGTTTAGTATGATCTCCTGGAATGTTAGGGGCCTTGGCTCTGACCAAAAGTGGAATTCTGTGAAGTCTTTGATGAGGAAAGTGAATGCGAGGATAGTATTTTTGTGTGAAACAAAATGCACTGGATGGAGTTCTGCTGATTTCGGTAGACTGTGGGGGGGAGGACCTTTCGATTTTTTGAATGTGGATGCGGTGGGGTCTGCTGGCGGGCTTGCTTTACTATGGGAACTAAATTACTTCAATGTTAGTCGAAAGGAATCAGGAAATAGGTGGATTATGGTGGAAGGTGAGGTTAGGGGAGATACTCGCATTGGGATTTGTGGTGTTTACGGATCTAACTCAGTGGAGGAAAGACTGGAATTGTTGGAGGAATTTTCTGGAAAATTAATTGGTTCGAGTATCCCGTAGGTTGTGATTGGAGATTTCAACGAGGTCCTTGAAGCACATGACAGATTGAGCGGAAGGATGAGTGGGTGGGGATCGAGTGATTTTGCAAACTTTATTTCGGCTACAGAATTATGTGAAGTAGAGCTGCAGGGGAGGAACTTTACTTAGGGTAATTCAAGATCAGCAAGTAAAATTGATCGAGCTTTTTTCGACCTTTCTTGGTTTTTGCTTTTCCCTTCAATTAAACTATGGGCGGAAGCAAAGGAGGGTTCGGATCATTGCCCGATTATATTGGCTCAGGAACAGGTAAACTGGGGACCTAGACCTTTTAAATTCTTAAATTGCTGGTTGGATCACCCGGACTTTGATTCGACTCTTCAAGCGATGTGGGACTGAAGCATGTGATCAATACTCAGGAAGATTCAAGTTATTGAAGAAATTGGGGGTAATCAAACAAAAATTGAGGGTTTGGAATAAGGAGGTCTTCGGTAGAATTGAAGGGGGTATTAACGATCTGAAAAGAATGATCGATGACTTGGACTGGATTACTGAGACTAGAAGCCTGATTGAGGAGGAATCAAATCAGTTGAGATCATGCAAATCCGAGTTGGCTTCTCGACAAAAGAAACATGAGTGTCTTTGGAAGCAGAAATCACGGATTCAGTGGCTAAAACTTGGTGAAAAAAACACAAAATTTTTTCACGCAAGTGCATGTAATAGGGGAAGAAGAAACTCAATTAGACAAATACTAAATGGTGACCAAATGCTATAAGACCCTATTGATGTGAGGGCGGCGGCAGTTGAATACTTTGAGGAGATATACAAAGATCCACCAAAGCCGAACTTTAAATGGGGAGGGATTCCTATTAATAAAATCTCGCATGATCAGGCTGCAAAGTTGGAAAGGCCATTTGAGAAGGATGAGGTTAAAGAGGCCCTTTGGGAATGCGATGGTAACAAGGCCCCGGGCCCGGATGGATTTAATTTTAATTTCTACAAACGTGCTTGGGACCTTATCGGGGAGGATTTATTGGACCTTGTTAATGAATTTTTTCGGAATGGGCATATTCCTAAGGGAGTGAACCGTGGCCTTCTATGTCTGATCCGTAAGAAAACTGATGCTATGTGTTTTGGAGATTTTAGACCCATTTGTCTTATTCATGGGTTATACAAAATTATTGCAAAGGTTCTTACAAAGCGATTGAAGGAAGTCATGCAGGGATTAATTTCAGAAAACCAATTCACATTTATTGAAGGCAGACAGATTCTTGATTGTGCTCTCTCTGCATCTGAGGTGGTCCACCAACTTCGTAAAAACGAGAGTAAAGCCATCTTGTGGAAGATTGACTTCAAAAAAGCCTATGATACTGTTTCTTGGGATTTTTTTATGGATTTAATGAGGGAGATGGGAATTGGAGAGAATTGGAGAAAATGGATTTGGGGTTGCATTAGTTATCTGAAAATGTCTGTGTTGTTGAATGGGTCTCCAACTGATGAATTTTTGGCATTCAGAGGTTTGAAGCAAGGTGATCCTCTTTCACCATTTCTTTTTAACATTGTGGCAGAGGGACTTCACTGTTTGATCAAGCAGGCATCTACTAAAGGGATCTTCAAAGGAGTCAATGTGAACAATGTGGAGGTTTCTCTATTACAGTTTGCGGACGATACACTATTCTTTTGTCCAGATGATCTGCCAACCATGCTAAATTTGAAAAGATGTTTGCGGTGTTTTGAATCATTATTTGGGTTAAGTATCAATTTTCACAAGAGTAGTGTGATTGGTATCATTGTTTCAAACCAGAGAGTTTGTGAGTTGGCTGGATTACTGTTGAGTAAGGTTGATCACTTTCCAATACCCTACTTAGGTCTGTCGATTGGAGGTAACATGCACAGAATTAGTGCATGGGACCCTGTAATTTCCAGGATTCGAAATAGATTGGCCAACTGGAAGGGGAAGTTTCTGTCTTTAGGTGGAAGAGTGACTTTAATCAGGTCTGTGCTTTGCAATTTACCTGTTTATTTTCTGTCCATGTACAAGATTCCTGTGGGTGTTACAAAGAAAATCGTAAGTCTATAGAAAAAATTTCTTTGGGGAGGAAGTGGCGAGAAAAGGAGAATGTGTCTTGTGGCTTGGAACAAGATCGCCAAGCCGAAGAAGCTTGGGGGTTTGGGAGTGGAAGACTTGAAGCGAAAGAACCAGAGTCTCTTATTTAAATGGTTGTGGAGATTTGTTGATGCTAATCCATCCAGTAATCAAGTATGGTACCGAATTGTGAATGAATCCTATCGAAGTTTTTCTGCCTCATCTTGGCCTGAATTCCATTCAGGAACATCATCTAATGAATGGAGGAATATTGTGAATTTGGGGGAGGAAGTCTTTGGAGAAGAGATGAGATTGCGAGATAAGGTTTGGGTTCAAGTTAATGAAGGGAGATGGTGCAGATTTTGGACTGATAGATGGCTAGAAAGTGGGGTCGTCATGAATATCTTCCCAAGGCTTTTTGCTATATCCAATAATAAAATGGCTTCTGTGAAAGAGGTGCTGAGTCTTGATAACAATACTAACTGGCGGAACTTTGGGTGGCGAAGGAACTTATTTGTGTGGGAAGAGGAGGAAGAAGTAGAGTTGGAGAGGATGCTGGAATCGGTGGTCTTGACTGATCATGAAAAGGATAAGTGGATTTGGTTAGAAGAGAGGAAGGGAGGTTATTCTGTAAAGTCAGGGTATGATTGCATTAGCAAATGCTCTAACCCGGGTAATCCTAATCCTTGGATTTGGATAGGCTGTGCTCCATATAAGGTGGAATGTTTCTTTTGGATGGCCTTGAATAATGGGATCGCAGTTAGATCTATTTTACTAAGGAACAATTTAATTCAAAGTGGAGTGGCAGGATGTCCGTTTTGTGAAGAGCCTCTGGAAACTAGAGACCATTTATTTGTGAATTGCAGGGTTGTTTGGCGCCTTTGGAATCAATTGTGCTTGTGGTGGGGTGTGAGCTTGTGTAGTCCTAGGAATTTGGAGGATTTTTATATTCAGTGGGCAGGTTTAGTTGAGTCTTCTATAGCCCGAGCCTCGTGGATGGTAATCTTCTTTGTCATACTTTGGAATGTATGGTTAACAAGAAACAAATTGATTTTTGAAGCTAAGCAACCGGATTGGGGGAAGATGCTTGAGTTTGTTTTGTTCAGGTCTATCATGTGGTTCAAAGCACACCAACCCAATTTTTCCTGTGATGTTGCTGCCGCTCTCATCAATTCGGAAAGTGTTTTGGCCTGGCAAGGCAAGGGGTGTAATTTAGCTAGGTTCTGGTTGTGATCCTATATTTCAGTGCCTTGTAAGCCTTGAGTATTTGTATTGTTCTTGAACTGTGTTATGCTGTGGTATTAGTCATCCTCTTATGACTGCCCAGTATTTCAGGTAATCAATAAATCTTCGATTACATCGAAAAAAAAATATTATCTATGCATGGGGACAAAAAATCAGTAAGTATGTCTACCCTTAAATCATATATGAAAAGAATTAAATTTGATATAATAAACTAGTAGTTATGACTCATAATTATTATAACAAGTATAATTACTTAAATTTTGTAGAATCGTTGGTTTCATAAATCACAAATTTTTTTTCCTTTAAAAGAAATTACTGATCGAGACATCTTCCGATCCTCGACAAAAAATTTCAACCCACACGTAATGAACTTCACCCCCCACACTAATTAATTAATAAGCGTCTATATATAGCTGTAACAAACAGTAGATATGGAGATCACATCCCGGAGGCTGGTTCTTCTCTGAGATTGTTCACATTCACAGGCAATATTGGCCTATTTAGGGCATGATGAAACTAACCAATGCTACTACTATTATTGATACCTTCACATCATCAACCTCAATGCCCACCACCATAGTAAGCCTAGTTGTAACAATACTCTCGATCCTTGGCGTTTTAAAACTCTATAGAAGTGTTACCAATAGAAACTTAGGTGCTCTCCCTCCTGGGCCAGCCTCATGGCCACTTATAGGTAATCTCCCAGAAGTTCTCCTCTACAAGCTCAGCTTTCGGTGGGTTCACCGGTTCATGAAGGAAATGAAGACCGATATTGCATGCATTCGGGTGAGGAATACCCATATTATTCCGGTGCTCTGTCCCGAAATAGCCCGGCAAATTTACAAGAAGAAAGATGCAATCTTTTCCGCCAGGCCACTCACTCTTGGGACACAAGAGACAAGCGGAGGATACCTTACCCCAATATTTGCCCCAAATAATGAGCAGTGGAAGAAGATGAGGAAGATGCTAATTTCTGAGGTGGTGTCTCCGGCGAGGGTGAAATGGCTTCACGATAAAAGAGCGGAGGAAGGAGACAACCTCGTGTTGTACGTCCAGAATCAGTACAAGGCCAACAAGAGTGTGAATTTGAGACTTGTGACCAGGCACTATTCTGCTAACATGTCCAGGAGGATGTTCCTTGGGAGGATGAACTTCGGGAAGGGAATGCCCGATGGAGGGCCTGGCCCTGAAGAGGTGGAGCATATGGAGGCAATCTTCGTCTTTATCAAACACCTCTTCGGCTTCTGTATATCCGACTATCTCCCTCCGTTCTTGGCGGGGCTTGATCTCGACGGCTAGCTGATGCTGGTGAGGCATGCAAACAGCGTGATAAGGAAGTATCATGATCCTGTAATACATGAAAGGATGAGGTGTTGGGGAAACTCGGGTAATTTTCCCACTACAAACAACTAGTGAATTGAACTGATTCGATAATTCCCAGGAAAGATGGCCTAGCCTATCTCCTTAGACAGAATTATCATTCCAAGATAAATCCCCAGGAAAGACTGGAGGAACAGTGGTTCACTTAAAACCCAGCCTCCTAGACAGGACTCACTTGCACAGTGTTAT
>JAKUCV010004135.1:89848-104935 GCA_028386065.3 Turnera subulata | reverse complement strand
GTAATTCACCAAGGGTAGGTGCTGGTGAATGGTGAAAATTAGTGATGGCTGGTTAAAAGGATGTAAGCAGGTGGTGGCAAGGGGAGCATGAGGTGCTGCCACCAGAGCTGCTGAGCATGCAAGTGGCTGCTTAGTCACCTGCTTGCTCATGCAACAAAAGGGAAGCAAGCACCTCAAGCCCCTCACAGCTGCCATTTTCATGCTAATCAGGAGGAATTGGAGAGTGATTGAGAGCTCTGAGTGTTAAGAGGAACAAGAGCAGGAAAGGTGAGCCAAAGGCAAACCTTTGGGGGTTGGTGCAAAATTGGCCTACTATGGCCATAATTAGCACGCCCAGTACAAGTGATTGGCACCAAAGGTGCCCAATCGACCTTGCAGGTGCACAATTGGTTTAGAGGGAGACCAATTGACACAAGTAAGGGTTACTGTGGTTTGGGGGGCAATTGGTGTGCTGATATGCGCACTGATGCACCAGGAGTGCCAAATTGGCTTAGGGCTGGCCAATTGGTGCATCCAGTGCACAAGTTGTGTGCTTTTATATATTTACTGACTGCCTATGCTTGTTATGCTTAAGGCTGATGATTTATATTTGTATGGCAGGAGATAACAAGGAGATACAAAGGGAAGAAAAGCCTAAAGAGGCATAACTTCTAAGTAAGTTAGGGGAATGTGTTTGTTGTGTTGGTTATGTGTTCTGTGTTAGGGCAGAAGGCCCACAGCTACCTTGTTGTGCACCAGTGGTGCTTGGTTGTGTGTTAAGGTGTGCTAAAGAAATTGTGTAGGCTTGATCTGTTGCCCACGAATTGGGGCTATGCATTGCATTTGCACACATATGCATCATGGAAATCATTGGCCAATTGATTGTGTGGGTAGTGCAAGCGGGGCTTGTACGTACCACTGAAAGATTGGGCACTGGTTTCACCCTTGTGCGCCAATTAACAGGTTGTGGAGCCTTGCGGGGGGCATTGCCCGCATGGTTCAAAAGCAGGTATGGACAATGGCTACTAGGGCCTGTGTGGTTGGGCAGTAAGTCATGTGCACTTCCCATGACCAGGAACGCCTCGTATTGGGGGCTATTGGCTAAAAATCGGTATAAACACTACTGCTCAATTGCATAGTCGCCATAGGGCATTGTCCCTCTATGGATGGAGCGTTGGTATCAAAGGGAGCCTATGGAATTTACTTGATGATGCTCATGTCCAGCATAGCATGCATTGCTAGCATTTCATGCATGTTTTCCTATCTTACTGAGTTGTGAACTCACCCCCTTTCCTTAACCTTATTTTCAGGTCAGGGTGAGGGAGTTAAGCCAGTGTGGGAGAATCCGGACAAGAGGGTTCCTTAGATATAAGTATTGAGGAAACCTTGGCTAGGTTCTATCTTTGTATATATTTGGACCAAACTGATGTAGGCTTATGATTTAGTGCCCTTGCTGCATGGTTTTGTAACAAGCGATGGCTGTGTGTTGTGATGATGGGAAATCACAATGAACATGCTTGTATGGTTTTGTTGTGTAATATAACTTGTCATTTTGCTAAGGTGATGTGGTTGGTGTTACTTGAATAAATTTTTAGGTTGTGGCCATAAGCTTCTGTCGGGTTATTTGTTAGGCCTGAGGGTGCCCAATTGGCGCACCTAGTCGCTCTAGGCACCTGGCCGGTTGCGCTTGTAGGGGCGCCACAATTATCTCAATCAAACATCCGGGTTTCCAACCCACAGTACATCACACAGATCACCCAAAATCACTCCACATGTTATATTCCATAACAATTTAAAAACATACCCATCCGGCAATTAGAAACACATAGGCACAAAATACAAATCACAGCATGTTAGCAAACAAGGCATGCAACTCAAATAGACCAATCTAACAAGCACATGCATACAAACATAAAAAGACTTATAAATTCACCTCAACGATGATTATCCTGTGGATCTTTCCCCAAGACAGATCCTCCAGCTCCCGAGGTATTACCCGTGTCTGAATATCGGCACACACAATAATTACAAACAATTACAATAAAACGTGCATGCATGATACTATATACTCAATTGGATAGAACCTGACCTAATCTACCTGGTTAAGTAATTTCAGGGTCTAAGCCCAAAAGGGTAACTCCAAAGAGATCGGGACCTAAGGTGCTCCAGCTTAAGCCCAACTAAGTCCATAAATAATATCTCGGGCCTAAGGCCCTTTCATTATGTCCTTAACGAGTTCCCGGGCCTAAAGCCCATCTAAGTCCAAAACCGAATCCCGGGCCTAAAGCCCATTATGAAGTTGGGCTTAAAGCCCGTTACCCAAGTCCAAAGGTCACCAAATTAAGTCATAAAATCTCATTACTGGGCCTGGGCCCGATTTAGACTAATTTCCATTTAAGGGTTTTACCCGAGCCTGAGTTACCGTCCTAAAGGTTCTACCCACGTCGGACAAACCGGTCACAAGCTACTCGCTTCCAACTCTCGATTTCTACTATGTAGAATACAATTAATACAACCCAATTCAGAATAAAATATTACATGCCATGAATGTACATCAAATTACACATCGAGGTAATACCGTTAAATGCTGGAACAAAACCCGAGCCCTTGTCGGATTCCGATCAACCTCGCCGGAGTTTACCCAAACTGCTAGAAACCAACAACAACAACATTCACTCCAAACCCACTGCAGGCAACATCACGAATTAAAGTAAAAAGAAATGGACAGATTGGATTCTTACCCCCGGAATCCATCCACAACCAAAGCCCGAGCCGTGAAGCACCTCTGCCCGAACACAACACTCTGCCGGCAGCAACCAGTGACGACCACGGCCCAAAATAACCACCAGACCACTGCACAACTTCCACCCCGAGCATGACCAACAACCACCACAAACCTGCCACCGTCCAACCACCAACACAACACAACACACACGCGAACAACACAACCATCCGCCACCGCCATGACGAGCCCAGCCGCCAACCACGATACCAAAGAACCCATCAACACAAAAAGAAACCCGAAATCGAATAAGAAAAGGGAAGACAAGTAAATGGAAGGGAAGAGGGAGAGAGAGTCGGCTTACCCGACTGATAGCAGCGGCGACCTCGTCTCAAAGGCGACGGAGGACGGGTCGAGACTTGGTGGCGACGGCGATGGCACAGAGTAACGGGGAGAAGAAGTCCGGGCTGTGTGGAGAGGAAAAGAGAACAAAGGCGGCGGCGACTGGTGATTAAGGAACGGCAGGGATCGATTTGGGGAGAGGAGGTTTCGTGGGAGAGAGGGAGAAGGGAGAGAGGAAAAGAGAGAGAGAGAGGAAGAGGGGGTCGGCTGTGGCGGGAGAGGAAGAGAAGGAAGAAGGGAGAAAGAAAAAGAAAGGAGAAAAGAAAAAGAGAAGGGGTCTAGGGTCTGACCCGCCAGCCCGAATGACGCGTCGTTCGGGTGGGCGCGGTCAACCCGCCCTGTTGACCCATTTGTTTTTTTTTTTCCAATACGACGTTGTTTCGATTGAAACAACGATAAGTTTCGCGTTTCACCCCGACCTCGAATTCGTTTCTCAAGGAACCCGAACCAAGAACAATACCAACTTATAATTGACATTTCCAAGGAAAAATAATTTATGAATTGGTGAAGGTGCTCTCCTTGAGGCGGATAAAAAGCATCACCTCCCGAGTTCGAATCCCTAGTGCTGTAGCATGGTAAAGGATTTATTCGGGCGGAGGGAGTGATGTAACAATACCTGAATATGGTGGGTCCCTTGGGGAAAGGGCCTTCACATAGGGTTACTGCATGTCAACGAAAGGAAAATCCTACTTTCTAGTGATTTGGAAATAAACTAGCTATTTTCTAGGAATTAAAAGCTAGGGTTTCGATAGAAGCTTTTCTTCTTTGGGAACTCAGCTGAAGACAGAAGACAAGAGCAAGGGCTTCGACAAAAGCTTTTCTTCTTTTCTCTTTTATTCGGTTTGTAACCATGGATATTTTCTCCACCGTTTTCTTTTATTTTGCTATGAACTAAACCTTCTTTCCTAGAGGAGGAGGGATGTAGCCACTCAACTCTTTTTATGGTTTAATTACTCCTCCAGCAGTTTCTTCTATTTGATTTCTCAATTTTTCTACGTGTGCTTTATCCAAGTTTGAAGCTTGATCACCTTCATTACTTGTCTTAGGCGTTAAGCTAAGTACCAATAGGAGATGTTTATCGCTGGAAAAACGTAGGTGAACCTTAATCTAGGTGCTGAAAGGCATTAGTATTATTGTGGAGTAAGTAACAACATAAAACATCATTTCTCTTAGGAATGGGTTTGATCCACGACAGTGGTAAAATTGACCTCTGAGACGAGTATATTCTTCCAAAAGTTGATATTCTCACTTAGGTTGTTACCCAACAGAAATCAAGTAAAGAGGCTGCAGGTTTTTGGTCGACAGTGTCACCCCGTTTGCAGACATGGAACAGAGTCACCCTGTTAACGAGTCTGGGAGGATAATTAGAGCATAAAAGGATAGAGTAGTGAACCCCAATTGATCTAGATCTTCTTAAACCGAATATTTTTAGTATTCTTTATAGTTTGTCATCATTTATTTTACTGTTGATCACAATTTACAAATTATAATCTCCAAATCATTCTTTCTTTATTGTTTTCAGCCAAATGGAGTGAGAGTGTTGATTAGTTATTTTGCCTAGTCTTTGTGGATACGACCTTGTGTGCTACTATGATTTGTGCACTTGCGAATTGACACATCAAGTTTTTGGCGCCGTTGTCGGGGACTAACGTTGAAATAATTGATTAGCAATTCGATTTGTTAGGCTTTCTTGTTATTTTACCGGTTTTTATTCCCACTTTTCAGGTTTGTCCAGCTAAAAGATGTTAAAGAAGCGTTGCTCGGGAGGCAACCCGATGAATTTTTATGTTTTTAAATATTTATATTTATTTTATTTTTCTATTTTCTTTCTTTTGCATTCAACAGGTTTAAAAAATAAGAAAAAAGCAAAGAAGAAAAGAGCATAAATGGCTAGAATTTTGGAGAACAATGTCTCAACATAGAATTAGCAGAATCAGAGAAGCATCTCTAAACTCTATGTCATTTATATTATTTATATTATTTGTTTCTTTTTTTTTTGCTTATGCTTTGTGCCCATTAATTTATCTAGGACACTATTCTGTTTAGGTTTGGGGGTGCAAATTTGCCTTTTTTGGCATTGTTTCATTTCTGCATAAACTACTGTTGCATGGCCAAAAGGATTATGTTATTTATTTTGATGTTTTTCTTATTCTGTTTGTAACAGTGTGACCCTGTTCTGTGTTGCTTGTGTTGATTTAGCTTTAGAGAGGCTTATTTTCTATTTGTCTTGAAATGAAACCGAATCAGTTCACTAAATTCCCCTTTGCATGTCACTTGCAAGGTTAAGTTCTTGATTAATTATTGCCATAATGATGTCCTTAGGATTTGAATTGCTTATACTTTTTGAACAAAAATTAAAGAGAAGCAATATGTTGTCCTAGAACAACTTTAAACTTTCATTGAGGCGAAATTTTTAGCACACTTCCTAATCAGAGAAAGGATTTAGGCTTTCATTGTTCTTTAACCAACACTTAGACTTTAGCCTACCCTAGATCACACAATCCCTTACACACCCCTTTGAGCCTAACTTAGATGGTCAAGTTTTTCCTTCATACCCACATCAACAACCTAAAACCCTTTGCAGCCTTTGATAGACCATCATGTGCCTGATCAGCACAACCTTTCCTTAGTTTAGCCCACATCTGTTTGCCTTATTTGCTGTATTTTCAATCCTCAAACCAAGTTATAGACAGCTAACAGACTCAACCTGTTACTCTGCGCTTCATAATGTATAACGTTGACCAAGCTCAAATTTCATCAATCTGATCCCTGCTTGATTGCTCATATACAAAAAAAATGGAAAAAAAAACAAAAAAAAAGAAAACCAAAAAAATGAAAAAGAGAAAAAAAATATGAGCAGGGGTATGGTCAGGGTACTAGAATTCAGTAACGGTTAAAAAATGTTTTGTGCTACCCAACTTTGAGGTTTTGTTTAATCTTGCCCCTTAAGAATTTTTTCGGCAATCCCTATCCTCTAAGTTTGGTGCAAGCGGTTAAAGTCGTCCCTGACATGAGAAACCAGGTAAAGGCAATGTAGTTAGACCTGAATCGGCCCGACCGGTTGGACCCGGTTAACCGTGACCCGGTTGGTTTTTCGAGTCAAAAATTTCTTTATTAATTTCTGGTTGAACCCTGATTTGACCATCTTTTACCCAGAAAAACTGCAACCGGTGGCTCGAACAGGTCAACCTCCGGTCCGGGTTTAACTACATTGGGTAAAGGCTGACGTGGCAGCAAAATCAAAGTGGAAAGAAGGGCTTTTTGATCCTAAACTTTTGTAAAGTGTCAATTAAGTCCTAAACATTACATTGAATGAATAAATTCAGTCCTAAAGTAAATTTTGGTTCAAACTAAATTAACTTAGAATTTAAAATTATAAGTTTAGAAAAAAATTAAGAAAAAAATTTTAAAATTCTTAGGACACTAATTTTTCATGTTTTTAGAATTTCAAGAATTACAAATTCTAGAAATTATTTTTCAAAAAAAACGAGCAAAAAATAAAAATATAGAATTATTAGAACACTAATTTGACACTTGTATGATTTTACCAAAAGATATGTAGTTTAATTTTTCACTAAAATTCACTTTAGGACTAAATTTATTCATTTAATGTAATATTTAGGACTTAATTGATATTTTATAAAGGTTTAGGACTAAAAAAGTACTTCTGCCCCTGATTTTGCTGCCACGTTAGCTTTTACCTGGTATTCTAGGTCATAGGGACGACATTATCTGGTTTCACCAAACTTAGAGGCTAAGAATTGCCAAAAAAAATCTTAAGGGACAAGATTAAACAAAACCTCAAAGTTGGGTGGCATAAAATATTTTTTAACCATTCAGTAACAATTGTTAACAGAGTCAGTCTGTTGCCATGAGAAATTTCATTAGTTAGAGGATTCATTGTAGCATGCTTGGCAGACATTTGAACACCTAATCCTTTTTCCTTAGTACACTCATTTAACCCTAGACTTTACCCTTTAAAGACCTAATGATCTCTGGTTTTGGATTTATGCTCATTAGTGGAGATGAGAGTTTAGAGTTGCATATGGGACACTATTTTTATTTGCGCATTCTCTGCATGAAATAATTAAGCATATTCTTTGAGGGACTGATTGGTTAAATACTTGAAAAGGAACTTGAATTTTGCTTGTGTATATTCTAAGTACCGATAGGAGACGTTTATCGTTGGAAAAACATAGGTGAACCTTAATCTAGGTGCTAAAAGGCATTTGGATTATTGTGGAGTAAGTAACAACATAGAACATCATTGCTCATAGGAATAGGTTTAATCCACGACAGTGGTAAAATTGACCTCTGAGACGAGTTTATTCTTCCAAAAGTTGATATTCTCACCCTAGGTTGTTACCCAACAGAAATCAAGTAAAGAGGCTGCAGGTTTTTGGTCGACAGTGTCACCCCGTTTGCAGACATGGAACAGAGTCACCCTGTTGACGAGTCTGGGAGGATAATTAGAGCATAAAAGGATAGAGTAGTGAACCCCGATTGATCTAGTTCTTCTTAAACCTAATTTTTTCATATTATTTACAGTTTATCATCATTTATTTTACTGTTGATCACGATTTATAAATTATGCTCTCCAAATCATTCTTCCTTTACTGTTTTCAGCCTAACGGAGTGACTCTGTTGATTAGTTGGGTTTTTGGGTTTCTTGGGCCCCCGTGTTTAGTGGTTTGGCCAATTTGGTACCCCGATATTTTTTTTGGCCAGGCATATACCCTGAGATTGCATGGGCAGGCCAAATGTATACCCCTGGTCAGGCACCTGCTGACGTGGAGGCTGCCGGGTATTTGCGCGTGTTACTGTAGCAAAACGACGTCGTTTTAAGTAAGAAAATGACGTCGTTTCATGCCACGTCGGACACAGATGGCTTAGTGGGGCCCACTTTACTCAAAGCCAATTCTCTAAAATGACGTCGTTTTGCTACAGTAACATGCGCAAATACCCCGGGCAGCCTCCACGCCAGCAGGTGCCTGACCAGGGGTATACGTTTGGCCTGCCCATGCAATCTCGGGGTATATCCCCGGCCAAAAAAAATGTCGGGGTACCAAATTGGCCAAACCACTAAACATAGGGGCCCAAAAAACCCGAAAACCCTTGATTAGTTATTTTGTCTAGTCTCTGTGGATTCGACCTTGTGTGCTACTATGATCTGTGCACTTGCAGATTTGACACATCAAGTGCTGCTCAGGATTTTTGGTTAGACTGACGGCACTTGAGCTGTCACAGAAGATGAGAACACACTTAAAGGTTAGTCCATAATCTACAAGTGTTTCTTTCATCCATAACACTTGTACACAACATGCACCAACAACCATATATTCAGCCCCAGTTGTAGAAGTAGCAACCTATGTTTGCTTTTTACTTGACCAAGAAACAAGTGATTGCCCAAGAAGTTGATAAGTACCACTTGTATTTTTTCTATCAAGGGTGCATCTTGCAAAGTCTGCTTCTGTATAATTTCACATCAACATCATTACCATTCTCATCCTTGTCAAATTTGGTGCTAGTACTCATTGGTGTTGGACTAGTTTTGGCTTCATGCAGGCCAAATCTTTTCAGCAACTCACATGTGTATTTGGAACGATTTAGGAAAATGCCACCATCAAGTTGCTTGACTTGAAATCCCAGGAAGAAATTTAGTTCTTGCTGTGAATACCCAAATTTGACCCATGAATATTCGTTTAATTTAGATTTTGGGTGTGCTCAAACCATAAGAATAATGAGATGATTTGGTCTTTTGCTAAGGCACACTTGGAATTTATTTTAGTGGGATGCATATTTTATGAATTCGGATTTATATGTTTGAACCCTAGGATTAATGAGAAGATTTAATCTTAGGATAAAAATATACTAAAGTCCAGTTCATTGAAATATTATTCTATTTTACGCGAGGCTGCCGGACGGCCATGGCGAGATGACCGCCGGGCCTGGCAGTCATGGATACCCGGATTGCCCGATTTCCCCAATTTTTGCCCCTAATTTGATTGTACACGGTTTTGGCCAAGATTTTTGGCTGAGACCTCGGTCATTAAACAGGTCTATGCCCCTATATTCTCTAGAACACTATAAATAGACCTCTCCCCCCCCCCCCCCCCCCNAGGGCAGAAACTCTGGGGGAATTTTGTGGGTACCATCATCAAAGAGGGAGCAAGGGTGAACCAAGAAGTGATTAACAATTGAGCTAAGGAATAGGAAGAAGGTGGGTACATAATCCAACCCAAACCAAGGAGCTAGAGGAGGGCTGCAAGAGGTAACACTAAATCTTGGTTTGTTCACTATTTGATGATGTGAGTGCTGTGTTGCCATGTACAAGAACTACATGGGCTTTGAACCCGGTCGCCAGGGTACGTAGGTGGTCTCTAGCGGTGGAGACTCAAGCCCAATTATTTTATTTTCTCTTTTTTTTCCAATTCAATTTTTTTTTTATTTTCTTTATGTGATTTGTTTCTATACCTTGCACACACTTTCACAAGGCATGCATATTTTCTCCGATTGCACAAAGTTTCGCCCCAATATGGATGGGTGCCTAACACCTTCCTATCCATGACGAACCCTCGGGCCCAATATCTTTGGTTCGCCAGCCAGTTGCTTTAAAATGGAGTCATGAAAGGTTTTTCACAAATTTTACCCTATAATAAAATTCGGGTGGCGACTCCAAAGGTATTGGGTGTTGGTTAAAAAGAAGGTGTAAGGAATTGGTGGAGAGGCCCAAGTGATTTTGTGTCGGGTCTTCACAACTGTCGACTCCGCTGGGGATTCTAAGGGTTCAAGAAATTTTGTGCAATCATTGAATTTTGTACGCCTTTCTATTTGTCATCATAAGTGCCTTGCATTCATGATGATTGATGGGAAGGCTTTATCGTAAGAGGGCGAGGGAATCCGAGTGTGCTACATGCTTTCCTTAAGCGATAGTGGCTTGAGTGAACCCGTTTATCGATGCTTAGCAATGATGGGGATTAATAGGCCTTGGACCTCACGCGATATCCATTATCACTTGTGAGTAGGTCAACCTATTCTCTAGCGACAATCTTTAGCCCCCAACCAGCTGCATACCCTGAGCATCTCATGCATAACAATTCAATAAGTGGTACGTGCATTTGTGTGGAAGATGACATGCCTTGTATATATGTGTTGTGTCCTGTTATTTTCTTTGTTATTCTAGGATTCGAACTTATGCATACATCTTAGAGTGAGAGGAGGAGAAAAAGGGGGAAAGATTATCCATGGTTTTCTAGCAAGGAAAAATGCCCAATCTTCAAGGAGTGATCAACCACGACTCAGAAAAAGATTCAATTTATGATAATTTGAGTAGATGTTCAGATGTCCTAAAAAATTCGGAGATTAGATTTGCATGACATATGACATTTTTCATCTTTCCAAAACGAGGGAGGCATAACCGAGTTGGAAGTCAATTCCTATACCACCTTCCTTACCCAGACTTGTTGTTAACAACCTTTTTTCCAAATCTACCCGAATGAGAACTTGAATTCCACTTTCTTACCTTTAACAGTGAAGAGGGATCATGGGAAATAAGCATGGTGACCGGCCAAAACATGGTGAGGACACAGAAATGAATCAGTGGGACAAACAAATGGGAAATGATGAGCAATTCAAACGGGTGGGTCGAAGTCTGTATCATGAAGTGGAAGTGCAAGTGAGGTTTAGAGAATTGATTGGCAAGTTTGGGATCACGATCCTCCAATCAACGACTCTTGGTTGGGAATTCTATAGGATGGCTATGAAGCAACTTCAAGAAGTGATGGGACAACTCAATTCGCTTGAGGATGTAATAAGGAACCTCCAATTTGAGAACACCGCCTTGGCTCGGGAAAATATGAGGTTATATGAGAACTTTGAAGATTACAAGAGAGAAGTAGAAATAGGCGAGTGGGATGATGATTAGGCCAAAGCAGTAGAAGCCAAAGGACAAGACATTACTCGAGGGGAAGCCATATATATTAGCAGAGACGAGGCACAATTGGAAGCCAATGGTGGAACTACTGAGACTGTAGATTTCTTTAATAAGGGGAAGAGGGCTGCCCCTACACCTATGGCACTCTGCAGGAAGCGTCTATACCCAAAAAAGATGGAGTGGACGATGGGAAAACATGTTTTGGAATACCAATTGGGGAAGATGGGGTTTCTTTAGTCATAAGTGTTGAGTCTGTTATTTCCATTTCGGAATAAAAAGGGTTGTGGTTTGTCCTTGTTAGCCTCACCTCAAAGAGTCAAAGTTGTCAAATCTTATGCTTGTATTGTTTAATCTGTAACACCCCGGATTTTCATAATTTAATTTATAGAATTTTCGGAAATTTTATTCCAATTTTACCCTTGAGGGATTTCTGGATTTTTGGTTGTGGAAATTAATTATTTCCCTTGGAAATGTTAATTTTAAGTGGGTATTAAAGGGTGTTCGAGATTCGTCGGGTTTGAGAACCTATTTCGGGGTGAAACGGGGTTTACCGTAGTTCAAAATTGTTGAACCAGCTAGGCCGGGTTGACCGCGCCTAGCCAAAACAAAACGACGTTGTTTTGGCCAGGCGGGTCAATACCCTAACCCTCTCCATCCTTTCCTTCTTTCCTTTCCCTCTTCTTTTCTTTTTCTCTCTAGCCGCTGCCGACCCCATCTCTCTCTCCCACGATTTCCTCCGAATCCCACTCCCGCAGATTGTGCACCCAACGGCTTTAACTCCGGATTCATCCTTCCTTTTCTTATTTTCTTTTTTCTTCTTTTCTTCTTTTCTTTCTTCCTCAGCCGAACCCCTGAACTCCTCTCGCCGTCATCACCGTCGTCTCTTCAACCCACCTCGCTGTGCCACCGCTTAGGGGCTACTGCTGCAGTCGTCACCGAACAAAGGAGAAGGCTCGAAGTGACGAGAACCGCTGGCGGAGAACTCGAGGTTGAGTTCAGGTGTGCGCCGCCATCGCAGTTCGCGGTAAGTCTCGTCCTCGTCCCTCCTTCCTTTGGTTCTTTTCTTTGTTTATTTCGGGGTGATGTTGAGGCTGTGTTGATGTTTCATGGTGGTGGCGGTCCGGCTTGGTGGTTGTGTGGTGTTGTCCGACGGCGGGTTGTGGGTGTTCGGTTTGGTCGGGTTTTGGTGGTCGGGTCTGCTGTGGTTCGGCTGGGTTTGTTGCTGCAGGTGTTGTTTCGAGCTGGGTTTGTTGCTGCAGGTGTTGTTTTGAGCTGGGAGTCAGGTTTTTGGACAGGCTCGGTGTGGTGTCGTTCAACGGATCCGAGCAGCTTGGACAGTGTTTTCCGGTAAGCATTTCCGGTGACTGTCTTTTGTTAATTCTTTTTGGTTCTTGTGTGGTTTGGTTAATCGGGTGTTGTTGGGTTGTTTTTGGTTTGGGTGTTGTTTAATTCATGGCAAAAGTGTTGTGGCCTTTCTTCTCGGTTGTTGTGGAGATTTTCGGCAAGGTTACGAGAATCCTGCGAGCTCGGGATTTTCCGACGAGGGCTCGGGTCACTATTTGGGCAAATAGTAATTTCACGGCGTTAACGGTATTTATTCCCGGTTTTAAGTCTCGGATTTATTTGTACATAGTAATGGATTTATCGAATTTATGTACATTTAATTTAATTGAGACTTAGTGAAAACCGTGTGCGGGGGAGTGAGTATGTGTGGCCGGAAATTAACAACACAGGTAGAACTTTAGGCCGGATAGCCTCGGGTTCGGGATGACCTTATAACAGAAATTAGGAAACCGGGCCTAGGCCCAACTAACTAACTCTAAAGACCCTAAGACGTCTTATGGACCTTGAGATATGGGCTTGAGGCCCAATGACATATTTGGATAACTTTTGGACTTAAGTAACGGGCTTTAAGCCAACTTCATATTTGATGATTGTGGACTTTGGGAAATGGGCTTTAGGCCCAAGATTCGATTTTGGACTTAGATGGGTTAAAGCCCGGTGAACCTTAGGACCTGATTTGTTGGAGTTTAGGTGAGAGAACACCTTTGTTGGACTTAGACCCTAAAACCTCATAATCTACTAACTAGGATCGGGTTTTACTCAGTTGTGCATATAGTTATCAAGCATGCACGGTTTGTTGTAATTGTTTTGTAGTTATTGCATGTGCCGGAATTAAGGCACGGGTAACACCTCGGGAGCTGGAGGATCTGTTTTGGGGAAAGCTCCACAGGATAATCGTCATTGAGGTGACTTTATAAGTCTTTTTATGTTCGTTTGCATGTGCTTGTTAGTTTGGTTTGTCTGAGTTACATGCCTTGTTTGCTAACATGCTATGCTCTGTATTGTGTGCCTGTGTGTTACTACTTGTCGAATGAGCATGATTCGTTTATGTTAGAACAGTAGCCCTTCGCTAGAGGGGGGGGGGGGGGTGAATAGCGATAATCGAATTAAAACGAAATAGGCAGGAATCAAATGCGGAATTGAAAGATTGAAGGACATAACCAATTTATCCTGGTTCACACACACTCTACTAGTGTGGCTAATCCAGCCCTTCAAGTCTTACTTGAAGATTTCACTATCTAGTGTTAAGATTACGGGTGCTTAACAAACCGTTACAACCTAGGAATTCTAGTCACAAGAATCCTAAACTTGAGAGTTCAAGTCACATGAACCTCAACACTCTTGCTTGAAGATACCTCACTTCAAGACTTCTCACATAAGAAGATATACCCTCTTCCTATGAATCTCAACAAGGGAACTAACCTCCCTTAAGGTGTATGAATATACAATTCAATCATTCAAACAAGGAACTCTCTCAAAGAGCAGATATGAGTATACAATTAAAGCTCTAAAAGGCAACTCTCAAATCCTCAATAGGATATTGGCTGAATAGAAATTGATTTGAATGTATGAGATGAATGCTTGAATGTTGAGAGTTGATTCCTTTTGAAATAGAGCTAAAAATGCTCAATTTATAGCTCTGAAAAGTTATAGAGCCGTTTTAAATCTACCCAAAAACAATCGTAAACAAAACATAGTGGGTGCTGAAAAGTTGTCTGCTCAACGGCTAAAACATCGATATTTAAAAGTAGAACATCGATGTTTTTGCCCATTAAATTTGAATTTTGGGCTAACGGTAACTAAAACATCGATGTTCTCCGTCCCAACATCGATGTTATTTTGATTCTGTGAAAATGAGATGAAATCTGATCTATGAAGAACATCGATGTTTTTATTCCAACATCGATGTTATTTTGCTTTTGTGAAAAATGATTGAAGCTGAGCATTTGAAGAACATCGATGTTATGGAATAGAACATCGATGTTTTGCCTGTGCAAAAGTGTTTTCAAATGCAACGGTCATGAGAACATCGATGTTTGGGATGCCAACATCGATGTTATTTTCCTTCTGCCAACAATTGGAAAAATGGTTTAAATCAAGAACATCGATGTTTGGGATGCCAACATCGATGTTATTTGCCTACTGCCGTTTTTGAAAAATTGTTCAAAGGTAGGAACATCGATGTTTAAATCTTAACATCGATGTTATTTTGGCTCGGCAAGATCAAATTGAAACTGACCATTTGGAACATCGATGTTACAAATGAGAACATCGATGTTATGACTAGTTTTAAAAGCAACGGTCACTAGAACATCGATGTTTGTGATTCCAACATCGATGTTCTGAGCCTTCTGCCTGCTTTGAAGAATTGTGCAAAGGCAGGAACATCGATGTTTAAATCCACAACATCGATGTTCATGGATCAAAAAACATTTTTATGCTTGGAAATATGTTATGTTATGCATGAGCAAAATTCATTTTATTTTGAGCCAATGTCCTAGAAGAGTTGAGTGTTATACCTTGTACAATTTATGGATCTAACTCTTCTTTCTTGGCTCTTCAATTCTTGTGATCATTCACTTTGATCCTTTGCTTCTTGATCATATCTTCACTTGAATTCTTGATCACTTTGGTTGAGTACTTGTTTGCTTGATTTCTTTTTGCTTCATCATTGTTATGATCTTGGTTTGTCATTTATCAAAACCTG
>JAKUCV010004135.1:17937-89109 GCA_028386065.3 Turnera subulata | reverse complement strand
TTGAACCTATTTAATGTAGTTTCAAGTTTTTCAACTTGATTCTTTAAGGAGTTACATGTAGAACATGCTTTAGATGAGCTTTCAGGTTTATTTGCACTCCTCTTTCCATAGAACTTATTTTCCTCTATAAGTTTCTCATTTTCTTTTAATAGCTTTTCTTTATCTTTTTCAAGCTGTTCATTCTCACTCAACAGTTTTTCCTTTTCACTTGATAATTTCTCATTATCACTTAGCAATTTCTCCTCATTATTTGACAGCTTCTTATTATCACCTAACACTTTCTCATTATCATTTGATAATTTCTCATTATCTTTTTCCAAAGTTGTGATATGTTTCTTTAAACTTTTGTTAACTTTAGAAACAGAAATGAATTGACTATATAGTTCACTAAAAGCATGTTGTAATTCGTCAAATGTAAAATCTTCATTTGAGTGAGAGGTACTTACCTCTTCCTGCTTTTCTTCTTTTGCCATGAGGAAGAAGTTGGCCGCTTCATCCTTTTTGCTGTCGGTTTCCTCATATATAACCTCCAGCATATCCCACATCTCCTTAGCTGTTGTGCAGCGCGAAATTACTTGGAGGTCATTTGGATTTACCGCACAATGGAGCATGTTGATTGCCTTGAGGTTGTTTTCGATTTTCTTAATATCATCTGCGCTGTAATCTGCTTCCGTCTTGGCTGGAATTTGATCACCGTTCTTTATTATTAACCAAACGGCAAAGTTGGTGGCTTGGATGAAGATTCTCATCCTCTCCTTCCAGTATGTATAGTTCGTCCCATCTAAGAACGGTGGACGGGTGATAGATTATCCTTCAATGATTCCTGCACACAAGGCACTAGAAAAAGCTATGGAAAGTCTCTCAAACGGTTAAGTCCTTCAGAGAGTTAGGCTCCGCTACCAATTGTTAGAACAGTAGCCCTTCGCTAGAGGGGGGGGGGTGAATAGCGATAATCGAATTAAAACGAAATAGGCAGGAATCAAATGCGGAATTGAAAGATTGAAGGACACAACCAATTTATCCTGGTTCACACACACTCTACTAGTGTGGCTAATCCATCCCTTCAAGTCTCACTTGAAGATTTCACTGTCTAGTGTTAAGCTTACGGGTGCTTAACAAACCGTTACAACCTAGCAATTCTAGTCACAAGAATCCTAAACCTGAGAGTTCAAGTCACATGAACCTTAACACTCTTGCTTGAAGATACCTCACTTCAAGACTTCTCACATAAGAAGATATACCCTCTTCCTATGAATCTCAACAAGGGAACTAACCTCCCTTAAGGTGTATGAATATACAATTCAATCACTCAAACAAGGAACTCTCTCAAAGAGCAGATATGAGTATACAATTAATGCTCTAAAAGGCAACTCTCAAATCCTCAATAGGATATTGGCTCAATAGAAATTGATTTGAATGTATGAGATGAATGCTTGAATGTTGAGAGTTGATTCCTTTTGAAACAGAGCTAAAAATGCTCAATTTATAGCTCTGAAAAGTTATAGAGCCGTTTTAAATCCACCCAAAAACAATCTTAAACAAAACATAGTGGGTGCTGAAAAGTTGTCTGCTCAACGGCTAAAATATCGACATTTAAAAGTAGAACATCGATGTTTTTGCCCATTAAATTTGAATTTTGGGCTAACGGTAACTAAAACATCGATGTTCTCCGTCCCAACATCGATGTTATTTTGATTCTGTGAAAATGAGATGAAATCTGATCTATGAAGAACATCGATGTTTTTATTCCAACATCGATGTTATTTTGCTTCTGTGAAAAATGATTGAAGCTGAGCATTTGAAGAACATCGATGTTATGGAATAGAACATCGATATTTTGCCTGTGCAAAAGTGTTTTCAAATGCAACGGTCATAAGAACATCGATGTTTGGGATGCCAACATCGATGTTATTTGCCTTCTGCCAACAATTGGAAAAATGGTTGAAATCAAGAACATCGATGTTTGGGATGCCAACATCGATGTTATTTGCCTACTGCCGTTTTTGAAAAATTGTTCAAAGGTAGGAACATCGATGTTTAAATCTTCACATCGATGTTATTTTGGCTCGGCAAGATCAAATTGAAACTGACCATTTGGAACATCGATGTTACAAATGAGAACATCGATGTTATGACTAGTTTTAAAAGCAACGGTCACTAGAACATCGATGTTTGTGATTCCAACATCGATGTTCTGAGCCTTCTGCCTGTTTTGAAGAATTGTGCAAAGGCAGGAACATCGATGTTTAAATCCACAACATCGATGTTCATGGATCGAAAAACATTTTTATGCTTGGAAATATGTTATGTTATGCATGAGCAAAATTCATCTTATTTTGAGCCAATGTCCTAGAAGAGTTGAGTGTTATACCTTGTCTTCTTTCTTGGCTCTTCAATTCTTGTGATCATTCACTTTGATCCTTTGCTTCTTGATCATATCTTCACTTGAATTCTTGATCACTTTGGTTGAGTACTTGTTTGCTTGATTTCTTTTTGCTTCATCATTGTTATGATCTTGGTTTGTCATTTATCAAAACCTGTAATGAATGAACCATGAAGACATAGGTTCTAACAGTTTAACGATTGTGAGATATAACATGTGGTATGATTTTGGGTGAACTGTGTGATGTATTGTGGGTTGGAAACCCGGATGCTTGATTTAGTGAATAATTCACACAACCCTGATAAATCATAACTTATGGCACACATGAACTCTTAACTATGAATAAGAATAATACACAATTAAAGATATACTACTGTGGGCTGATGACCGGTTGGTTCGAGCGGGAAGTGATACCCCTCGGGATTACATGCGGGGTAGCATGGTATATGCGGTTTAGCATATGGGTCTGTGATGACTGGTTCTACCTCCTTCCTTCTACCTCCCCCTTTCTACCTCCCTCTTTCTCTCTGTCTCTCTCTCTCTCTGTGGTTGTATTTGGGCTATATGCCTGGTTATATTTGGCTTACACCCTGGTTGTCTCATGAGACGGGACCGAGCTCAATGCACACAGTAGGGGGGCCTGAATAATAAATATAATAATAATATCAACACACAAACAGATGTAAAACATAAACTATCTGCTTATATGTTTTTGGCAAGTTAGTACTGGTTATTGTGTGTTTGCTTACTAGTGCTTGTTCCTCTACACTCCTTTCGAGCTTGCTTTGCACACCTACATAACTAGATTTATAATGCTCACTGAGTAGGCGACTCACATTATCGCCACTATTGTTTTTCAGACCCTTAGTTAGCGTGTCGCTTCCTTTTTCCTTCCCGGAGTGCGGACGAGGATATCCCAGCAGGTAGCTGTGCTTCTTCTCCCGGTTGGATCCATAGAGCCGACATGCATACCATTTTCTTCTCTCGTTTTTACTTTATCTTTGTCTTCCACTGCATAGAAATTTGTTGAGATGTCATTCTCGTTTTTATTACATTGTCGGCGGGTTGCCGGGATTGATACATGATGTTGTTTCGGCGGATTTGCCGGGTTTGATCTAGGGCTTTATAAGCTGGTTTATTCTTGATCTTCTATGGCATCTCAGTTTTATATGATTTACGGAATATGTTTTGGCATTGATCTACGTATCCCGGGTATCAGGGGCATTTTGGTAATTTCTTTTATTTAATTACTTTATTTTATAAAATTGGGATACGGGCGTTTCATAATCTCCATGAAAGGAATGAAAGTCTCTGTTTTCCTATCTATGAGCACGACGTCTCAAATCTTACCAGAACCTGTTAACCTAGCTTGGGAACCCTAAAATGAACTACGGAGACCTGATCCAGTAAATCAAATTCTTCTTAGATTCCTGTGTGTTCAAGTTATGTTTCAAAGCTTGGCTTGTGAAGTCCCCCTCCCAAAAAAAAGGGAAAAAGAAAAGAAAAAAATAAAAAAAAGGGAAAAAAAAGAAAAAGGAGGAAAGAGAATCTTGTGACTTCACAACCAATGTGCCATTTAAAATTTCTGGGAAAATACTTTTAAGGATTTTCGATCTTGATCTATGAGAAATGAACGTTACCTCCATATTGGTACGCAGGCAACTCTATAATGAGCTCGGTCTAAACAATCTTGGTTCCTAAGCTAAGTTAATAAAGGGGTATGGTGAGGTTTGAATTTGGGATTATGCTTACCAGGGAATAGTCCTTAGTTATCTGGAGTAGTGTCCTTGGGATTCTCCAAGATGTGCCTCCGTCATCAAACGGAAAAGAGGGGATTGGAATTTGGGTCATCTTTTGAAGGTATCACCATGGACAAGGAAGTTGTAAGCTCTCCATCATCAGGTTAGACGGTCAGTGGTTACACGTACTTGTGGAAGCGAAAATGAAAAAAAAAAGAGAAAAGAGAGGGGGAATCAGTCCGCTAGGTTGAAAACCTGAAAGGACGGCCTAGGCAAAAATTAGGACATGCCTGCTAGGTTGAAAACCCGAAAAGGCAGCCTAGGCAAAAGTTAAGGCTAACGGTGTTTGGAGAAATTTGGGTTTATGCTCATTGCCCTTGAGGGAATTACCTGGAATATTCTCTCATGATTTATCCAATAAACGAGAATGTGGAATTCTAGACCTTATAGAGATCCATCAAACCAATACCTAAGCCGACCTGACATCCGCGACACCCGACTCGGTAACCTTTGAAGAAAATGCATACATGATTGCACCTCACATACAGGGAAAACAAACATGGATACAAGCATATAAGATAGAGAGTAAATCATTCAAAGTACATACATCTAGAAAATAGGGCCCACATGCAACACACACAAGTCAAGCACGTCTCTTCTTGCCGCGAGTTTGGCAACCCGTTCGAGTGTGCTCCTGGATGGTATCCTCAAAATCACCCGATGCATGATTAGTTGGATGAGGGCTTGGCTTAGGGGCAGCTGGTGGAACAAAGGGACCATGAGAACGAGGATCCTGAGGTAATGGCATAGGATGGGCACATCCCTCTCCCTCACACAGGAAGTCAATTCGCATATCCGGATAGCCTGTGACGTCAGGGTCGCCTTCGCCCGCCCAATCAATGTCTAGAGTCGAGATGCCTCAGCAGCTAGAAGCTGTTTCCGGAAGAGAATTAATCAGATCACAGGAATGGGAGGAGAAATGTTTAGTGAGATGGTTTAAGAAAGTACCTAGATAATGTCAGCAGGGAAAGGTGGAAAATCGGGAGAAAGGTCATCAGAAAAGGGCACCTTGCAATGCCTATAAGCTTCATCAAAAGACTCAAAGTCAGCCTCACAAGTCGGGAGGGTAGGACCAGATGCGGAAGATGATGCCCTGGTGCTCTTCTTCCTTTTGGGAGCTGAACTCTGCTGAGAAGGGTCTGCACTAGTCACTGACCTCCCTACCTCGGGGGTAGTCGAAGGTGGCATCAAGAACGTGCTAATGAAGGAGGAATAATCACAAGAGTTGGTCAAGTCGTCAGCATGCCAATCCAAGTAATCGTCCTCAGTAGCCTCACCCTGCTCATTGATATCTCGCATGGATATCAGTGGATCAGATGGTATCAATGGTACCCTCATGGTCTGCGCACAAACATGATCCCCGAGGTACCATACTCGCAGTTTGGGGTATCCGTTCAGATGTCGGCGCAGGTCCATCTCAAAGACTTCAGCATCGTTTCCCACCAATCTATTCTGATAAGCCGCGAAGGGAGTGAATCGAATCTGCCAACAAGTATTCAATGAGAAAACATTCAAGGGATTTCAAGAAAAAGAGCAAAGACAATGAAGGAAGGGTACCTGGCCTGACCTGGCAACATCGTCTATGTAATGCCGAGCCTACTCCCGATCATACGCATGATGCCGAGTCATGCAGTCTTGAGAACCCCAGCGAAGAGAAACAGGCCACACCTCTTCATCGAGTGGCAACTTTGGAGCAAACAACCCACACTTGCGAGAGTCATCTAGTAAAAATGGATAAAGGGGTAACTGAATGGGATATAGCAGATAAGGATAGCCGGCATACCTCCCAGATCCAGGCTGAGCTATAGAAGTATTTGGCAGTAACCCGAGAGAAGTTGATCATCTCCCGATAGGCATTCGCAAAGCCCGCAGAAGCCCAATCAATCTTCGGTCCACCCAAGTCCACAAGTGACGGCAACAAGTCACATCAAACCCGATCACTACCCGATGCAAAGAGAGTCCTGTTCATGCTCACCAAGATCAAGCCACGGGCTCACTGCTCGAGCGTCCTAGGATACTGGCTATCCACTAAGGCATCCTGTAACCACTTAGGTGACACCTCGCCTATACGAACCCACTGAGGCACAAGGTATACCAATTTCTGGAATCGTTCAATGCCCAGCTGCTGATCAAAGATAACCGGGGAACCACGAACTAGCAATCCAGTGATATGGGTGAAATCCGAGGGGGTCATCGTCGTCTCCCTACAACCATATCACTGGATTGCTATTTCGTGGTTCCCCGATTATCTTTGATCAGTAGCTGGGCATTGAGCGACTCCAGGAATTGGTGGGCCTTGTGCCTCAGTGGGTTCGTATAAGCGAGGTTTCGCCTAAGTGGTTGTAGGATGCCTTATTGGATAGCCAGCATCTTTTTCCACCAATCTATTCTGATAAGCTGCGAAGGGAGTGAATGGAATCTACCAACAAGCATTCAATGAGAAAACATTCAAGGGATTTCAAGAAAATAAGCAAAAACAATGAAGGAAGGGTACCTGGCCTGACATGGCAACCCGATCTACGTAATGCCGAGCCCACTCCCGATCATACGCATGATGCCGAGCCCACTCCCGATCATACGCATGATGCCGAGTCCCGCGGTCCTGAGAACCCCAGCAAAGAGAAGCAGGCCACACCCCTTCATCGAGTGGCAACTTTGGAGCAAACAACCCACACTTGCAAGAGTCATCTAGTCAAAATGGATAAAGGGATAATTGAATGGGATATAGAGGATAAGTGACGTCAACAAGTCACATCGAACCCGATCACTACCCGATGCAAAAAAAGTCCTGTCCATGCTCACCAAGATCAAGCCATGGGCTCGCTGCTCGGGCGTCCCAAGATACTGGCTATCCAATAAGGCGTCTTGCAACCACTTAGGCGACACCTCGCCTATACGAACCCACTGAGGCACAAGGCCCACCAATTCCTGGAATTGCTCAATGCCTAGCTGCTGATCAAAGATAACCGGGGAACCACGAAATAGCAATCTAGTGATATGGGTGAAATCCGAGGGGGTCTTCGTCATCTCCCTACAAGCCAAGTGAAAAGTGGTTGTGGTATCCCACCATCTCTCGCCTAAAGCCGTCAATAGTCTGCAAGTCAACTTTGTGTCCTCGGAAGGTGCGAAAGAAATCCCACAACCCAACCCTCTTAATGATTTCTTGAACGGGTTTATTTTTCTTCACATGAGTGAGGACCAGATGACAGGTACTAACCCCAGCATGGCTCCGTCAACGTCAATTATATGCATTCATATCAGCAAAAAAAACACCCGAATCATCCCAAATCACCAAAATTCGTCAAGAACCCTAAACCTCCAAATTGGCAAAACTTCAAATTGTGATTTCTTGTGTTCAATCCAAGAAATAAGCATGTGGGGAAGCATTGTAGACATCCTAGGAGCACTTCTAAACAATCAAACACAACATACACCACACGAATTCGAATTTAAGGGGCATATGGGCATAAACTCAAAGTTCAATTAAAATGGGATTTCAATGAGTTTTTCGTGTTGGGATCACTTACTTGAACCTCGGGGAGTTAAGAAGAGATGTGCCTATCGGGGGATTTCAACAATAAACTTGTATTTTCCTCGGGATTGGACTTTGGGCGGTATTTCTTCATGTACTCTTCATGCAATTTTGGAGGATTAGGAAATGTTGATGCCATGGATAGGGAATGAGAGAGCTTGAGAGGGATGTTAGAGTGTTTAGGGCAAAAAAATTGAGAGGTTTTGGGGTTTTTGGGGAGTGTTTGAGTGAAATAAAAGAAGAGAGAGGAGAAAAGGGGGCTTTAAAGCCGACACAGGGCCGACAGTTCTGGTTGGCTTCCCCACATGACCGCCACCTCTCTTTTGAGCCCCTCTTTGATTCTTTTGCGGGCCCTGTGCCCCTGAACGACCTTTTCTCTAAAATAAAACCCCCTGTATGGATATTTTCGAGCTCCGAATAATAAGAATTGTTGCTTGAATTGTGATTTACTTTCCTGCGAACCCGGGATTAGGGGCGTCGTGCCCCACTTCGATTAATTTCTAGGGGCATAATACCCCATCCTAGATTAATGAATTTCTAGGAGCACGATGAGCCCATTTGCTTGACCATTTTTGGGGACTGGGCATCCGGGACAATTGTAAACCAAGAGCTTACTAGACCTCATCTTTCTGGAGCCATGATTAGATAAAGCTAGGGGCATCATGTCCCACCTCGAGAGAACCAGGCCAGGGGCATGATGTGCCCGCATTTAGGCAAGGGGCAAGACACACCTTACCTCTTTGAAGCCCACTAGGGAACCCAAAAACATGAGACATATGAGCCATGGACACATCCGACCCAGACCAATCAAAACCTTAGAACATGAGAAAATCTAGTCCCGAAACAATACCTTCCTAGACCTGTAGAACCTGAGAGAACCCGAGGCACCCAGATAAGAGACAACCAGACCCCGAAGCAGACCAACTTGAAACCGAGAACCCCAAAATGAGATAACCCAGTCCTGGAGTAGAACCTTCCCCAGACCAGTAAGACAATGAGAGAACCCGAGACACCTAGAGAAGAGACAACCAGACCATGAAACAAACGATTCTAAAGCCGAGAAGTGAGAGGAATAGACCCCGAAACTGACCAATCTGAAACTGAAACCCTGAGATGAGCAAACCTGAAATAAGTAAACCAGACCCCGAAGTAGACCAACCTGAAACCGAGGACCCTGAGATAAGCAAACCTGATGTGAATAACCCCGAGTTGAGATGAACACAAAACCGAGAACCTGAACCTGGGATGAGATGATTCACACAAATAGAGAGATAAGCAAGCCAAAGCCAAGACCTAGCACCCGCAAATCGTGAGACAAGAGATCAAACCTGTGGGGAAGTAGAACTGAGACATTCAGAAGTCGGGACTGAGCACCAGCAAGCCTTAAGGGACAGACATCCCAAAGCCGGGATCGGACTCCTGCAAAACCTGAGAGACACACACCCAAAGTCGGGACTCAGCTTCCACAAAACCGAGAGGAGAGAGAATCCAGACATGAAGGAACCTAAAAAACCACCGGCACGAGAGAAAACCAGAGATGAGAAAACCTAAAATTGGGTCCCGTAGACCATGGGAAGAGACTAGGAGAGAACCTAAAGCCTGGACCCAACACCCTCAAACTGTGAGACAAGAGACCAGACCTGAGAGAAAACCGAGGGACAGACATCCCAAAGCCAGAACCGAGCACTCGGAAACCATGAGACAAGAGACTAGACCTGAGAGAAAACCGAGGGACAGACATCCCAAAGCCGAGACTGAACACCCGCAGACCTTGAGGGACAGATATCCCAAAGCCAAGACCAAACTCCCGCAAACCTTAAGGGACAGATATCCCAAAGCCAGGACTGAACACCCGCAAATCGTGAGGGACACACATCCCAAAGCTAGGGACAGACATCCCAAAACTGAAGAAGCACTGAGTACCCTAGGGAGGACGATAAAATCTCTAGTTAGCAAAGATGAGATTATTCTTTGTTGACGAACCAATAGATGAAATGATTCTATCACAAACCTTGGGATGAGATCATTCCCAAAGCCCTGGGATGAGATGATTCCTGGCAATCAACAACCTTCGGGATGAGAAGATTCCTGAAGTGGAGCACGGGGTGCTCCAATCATTGACACACACCGCTCACATCAATTCATTCAAATTTGGTTGTTCCTTTTTCTTGCGTTGTTTAGTCCTTAGTTTCTAAGGACTCATCAATGAGGGGCTTCTGTGAACACCCAAATTTGACCCATGAATATTTCTCTAATTTAGATTTTGAGTGTGCTCAAACCATAAGATTAATGAGATGATTTGATCTTTGACAAAGGCACACTTGGAATTTATTTTAGTGGGATGCATATTTTATGAATTGGGATTTATATGTTTGAACCCTAGGATTAATGAGAAGATTTAATCTTAGGATAAAAATATACTAAAATCCAGTTCATCGAAATATTATCCTATTTTATTTATTTCGGCTTTCTTGTTTTATTTTAACCCAAATATAATGAAATGATTTATTTCTGGGTTAAGGATGAATTTAAGGGCCTAAGTTAATAAAATATGGACTTTCTAAAGTTGAGTAGCCCATAAACACATTACTTGCAGACTAATTTTAGCTCTGATTTTCGTGAAAAACCAGAGTTAAATCATCCTTAATGGTAAATGTGTTTCTGGTATGATTTAGGCATAAAATGGGGTCTTAATGTGTAATTAATCAATTAGGAGATGATTAGGGGGAGTACTAATCAAGAAAAGAGATGATTCTGGGTTGATTAGGGGTTAATTACACGGTGGAATCAAATCAGGGAGGAATTAGGGGAAACCGGGTGCAAAAAAGGAAAGAACGGGGAAACGTGGGGCTGCCGGGCGGCCATGGCGGGATGACCGCCGGGCCTGGCGGTCTTGTTGCCCATGACCGCCAGCCATGGCGGCCACCGGTGGTCATCGATGCCATGATTGCCCGATTTTCCCGATTTTTGCCCCCTAATTTGATTCTACACAGTATTGGCCCAAAGTTTTGGCTGAGACCTTTGTCACTATGTAGGTCCACATCCCTATATTCCCAGAACATTATAACTAGGACCCCCCACTCATATTTTAGGGGATCAATTGCTCATTTACACACACCCCAATAAGCTTTGTTTGTTGGGAGAAACTCTACTTCTCCAAGCCTAGAAACACCTTTAGGGCAGAAAATCTGGAGGAATTTCGTGGGTACCATCATCAAAGAGGCAGCGAGGGTGAACCAAGAAGGGATTAACAATTAAGCTAAGGAACAGAAAGAAGGTGGGTACATAATCCAACCCATACCAAGGAGCTAGAGGAGAGCTACAAGAGGTAACACTAAACTCTGGTTTGTTCACTATTTGTTGAGAATTTGATGATGATATTGATGATGTGAGTGCTATGATGCCATGTAAAAGAACTACGTGGGCTTTGAACCCAGTCGCCGGGGTACGTAGGTGGTCTCTAGCGGTGGAGACTCAAGCCCAATTATTTTATTTTCTCTTTTTGTTCCAATTCAATTTCTTTTATTTTTCTTTATGTGATTTATTTACACACCTTGCACACACTTTCACAAGGCATGCATATTTTCTCCGATTGCACAAAGTTTCGCCCCAACATGGATGGGTGCCTAAAACCTTCCCATCCATGACGAACCCTCGGGCCCAATATCTTTGGTTCGCCAACCAGTTTCTTTAAAATGGAGTCATTAAAGGTTTTTCTCGAATTTTGCCCTATAATAAAGTTCGGGTGGCAACTCCAAAGGTATTGGGTGTTGGTTTAAAAGAAGGTGTAAGGGATTGGTGGAGAGGCCCAAGTGATTTTGGGTCGGGTCTTCACACTCGCGTCATGCTCATTTCAAACTCACTACTGTGAATACCCGACCTAAAATCACTTGGGCTTATTCACCTTTCCCTTACACCTTCTTCATAACCGTCATCCAGCATCTTTGGAGTCGCCAACCAAATTTTATTAAGGGACAAAACCTTGGTAAAAACCCTTCTTGTGACTCTATTTAGGCAACTGATTAGCGAACCAAAAAAGCTGGACCCGGAGATTCGTCATGGATGAGAAGGCGTTAGGCACCCATCCATGCTGTGGCGAAACTTTGTGCAATTAGGGGATTTTGTATGCCTTGTGCAAGTGTGAGCACCAAAACACATAACAACTGAATATTAAAAAGAAAAGGGAGAAGAAGAAGATTGAGCTTGAGTTTCCACCACTAGAAACCACCTACGTACCCCGGCGACCAGGTTCGAACCCTACTTAGTTCTCGACATGGCATCACAACAATCATATCATCATCAACATCAACATCTCAACAACAATTGGTCAGACAAAAAGTGATTAGGATTACCTCTTGCAGCCCTCCTCTTGCTCCTTGGTTTGGGTTGTACCTTCCACACAATTTCCATCCACTTCTTAACTCAATCTTGGAGTTCTTCTTGATTCTCCCTTCTTACTGCCTTCAATGGATGATGCTATCCACGAAATTCTACCAGAGTTTTGCCTGTGGAACTATTTCTTAAGCTTGGAGAGGTAGAGTTTCTCCAAGCTTCAAAGCTTTTTGAAGAGTGTTTGTGTAATAGAATGTGTGTCCTTTGAAATGTGAGAGGAGGGTCCTATTTATAGTGTTCTGGGTAGCCTAGGGGTGTGGACCAACCTAATGATCAAGGTAATGGCTAAAAATCTAGGCCCAAACCGAGTAGAATCAGATTACGGGCGAAAATCGGGGAGAAAACACGTTTCTGGGGTGCATGACCGCCATGGCCGGCGGTCATCCTATGGATGACAGCCAGGCCGGGCGGTCATGGGTGGAAGACCGCCCGCACCTGCCGTCTCACCCGTTCTTTCCTTTTTCGGTCCCGATTCTCCCCTAATTCCTCCCTGATTGATCCTACCGCGTAATTAACCCCTAGACTACTCAGAATCCTCTGCTTTCTTGATTACTACTCCCCTTAATCATCTCTTAATTGACTAATTACACATTGATCCCTCATTTTAAGCCAAAATCGTACCAAAAACATTCTTGTTATTAAGGAATGATTTAACTCTGATTTTCCACGAAAATCAGAGCTAAATTTTTCTGCAAGCAAGGTGTTAATGGGCTGTGCAACTCTGAAGAAAAGTCCATACCTTATTATATTGGACCCTTACATTTATCTTCAACCTAAAAATAAATATAATTGGGTTTAATAACAAGCCCAGATTCAATGAGATAAAATACATTTTAGCAATTTAGTCCTTAACTTATCCTATGATTAAATCGTCTCATTAATCCTAGGCATATAAAAGTCTTAATTACTATAATGTATAAATTCTGCCAAACTTAAACCCCATTCATGCTTCAACCCATGTCTAACTCATCAATCTTATGATTTAGACATGTCTGGAGTCTAATCTCAATATAATTTTTGTAAGTAACTAGGCATGCAAACTTGACAATCAAATGCAACGGAAAAACCCAGAAACCATGGAGGATTCAAGTGAAAGTAGCTAAACCGAATAACAATTTTTGCGTACCTGAATCGGTTGTGATCTTTCACTCAACTGTTGTCCCGAATCAGCTATAGCCGGAAAGAAATCCTGCCCCTCTACGGTATCTACACGAACCGTCGATCTCTAGTTGAAAAACATCTCATGATCTTCAACCCGAGCACTCCCGAACCGTTGTGCTAGCTACGAATTTCTGGGAGCTATGTAGTGTTTCTTTCTTTCTCAAAGAATGGGTATGTAATCTGAATTGTGTGTAAATGTTGTGTGTGTTGATAATCTGATCATCAAGCCCTATTTATACACACAATTAATGCATAGATGAATGAGACAATGGCCAACATCATCATGCATTAACCATCATGATTATACTTTAAGTTAATCATGTCTCCACTATGTCTTAATGCTCCACTAAGCATTAATGGGATTACACATCATATGGCATTAATTTTGGTTCAATAATTCTGATAATTAGTGAACCAAATCAGCCCAAAACGACCCGGTCCAACCATGGTCCAACCAAGGTTCAACCATGGTCCACCCACTTGGTCGAACCACGGTCCAACCATGGTTCAATCACCTGCTCGAATCAACAGTTCTAAGTGTGTGACCTTGTAGGCACTTGTAACGTTTGACAATAATTGTAAAATCTCATTTTACAATTATAAACAATGAGCGGTGTCTAGCAACACATCATTGCTACCCAAACGACAAGATCAGTACTGAATTCAATATGCCTCGGAAGCATGTTATCGTCCTTTCGTCACATTATCAAGATTAAACACGAGACATGGAATAACTCAATCTCGTATATGTTTAATCTAAGTTTCTTGATCCCCGAGTTAACTGTGTAAAACGGATACTAATGATATCACCATATCACATAATCCAAGCATGGCCATGCATTTACAATTCAACTCTATCAAGAGGCCCAACTGATAATATACCCGTTATATTGGTTGGACGAATTCCATCTTGATCATACAAAATCCACTACATACTTATCATATACCCAATGATTACACTTAGTCTACTCAGTTACGAATAGCCAAGAGTAATATCAAAGTATATGACTAACATGTTGGGAACCTTGATGATCTCAGGTCAAAGGACAATACATATAAGAACCACTAATGACAATCATATAATGTTCCATGTAGTGTTCTTATGTTGGGTCAGTCCAGACCACAAGTTCTCTAACTTGTACCCGTATGTAAAATTCATATCTCATATAATTCTCGACATACGCTAGTCTTAATTTATTATCACAAGTTCTAAGGACATTTAAGAATATAAAATATTCTAGGGCTATAAATATGTGCAAGTGTTTATCACATAAACATATTTATTGGACTAACCTTAATGTATATATATGACTATATACAATCATCCAATGATTGGCTTTTGGGCATATTACACTAATAATCTCCCACTTGGACTAAAGCCAATCATCCATGTATCTAATACCAATGGATGTAGCATGACCATCATGCTTCCGCTATGTGAGAGTGTAACGCCCGTGTCCCAATTTATTAATATAAGTTATAAATTAATTATAGATAGACCATATTGCCCTTATCATTCCCAGGACACCTGTATCCCAAAACAATTCCATCAAATTAATCCTAACATGTAGAAAGACCAAAATGCCCTTCTACCCGGGATACAATATCATCAACATAATCAATGTACAATTGTACAACAAATTACACAACAACGAGTATGCAGCGGAAGACTAAACATAAGATAACATGTATGCAGTGAACTCTCTATGGATCCGACCCGATGAGAGGAAAGCACCGCCACCAGCTGACATGCACCACTGCTCAACAAGCAGTTAACCTGAAAAGACTGTGAGGGGGTGAGACCAACCACTGTCTCACCGCAGACAAATAAACCAATAATATACAAAACAAATCAACTACAAGTACACCGGCAATGGCAATAGCAAACACAATGCACAAAACAATTCAAATATACAACACAAGTCATCATCAGACTTCAACCATCACTTATCGTTACTTATCTTATTATTCTTGTTATTAGGTTTAAATATTTTATTAGGGCCCTCTACTGTGTGCGTCGAGCTCGGTCCCGTCTGATCAGACAACCAGGCACGAAGCCCAAATAAACAGGCACGAAGCCCAAATAAACCAGGCACGAAGCCCAACATATCCATAGAGAGAGAGAGACAGAGAGAAAGAGGGAGGTAGAAAGGGGGAGGTAGAAGGAGGGAGGTAGAACCGGCCATCACAGGCCCACATGCAAACCCGCATGCCATCCCGAGGGGTATTACTTCCCGCTCGAACCAACCGGTCAACAGCCCCACAGTAGACTTTGTTATAATTCGTTATTCTCATTTATTCCTTAAGAGTTGTACCATACGTTATTTCAATCAGGGTTGTGTGGATTTAACAACTTAAACTCAAATCCGGGCCTCCAGCCCACAATCCACCACACAAACCACAAAACCATATATCACGTTATTTAACACACAAAACAACTCATGCACGACAGGCATATTTTATCACACTGGTACACAGCTCACAAATCATGCACACAGCATCAGAGATATCACCAACATAGTACACTCGCAGATAACAACATCAGCACATCAGACAAACATGCATACAGCATTCAAGACCAACAATTAATACCACTTAATATATCAAGACAGTTAACCGGGCATTGTAGGCAGTAATGCATACAAAGGTTTATAAGTCCTCACCACATTATAAGTATCGTCTTGGAGACTAGTGCTTTGTCCTGCTACTTCTCATGTACAACCAAGGCCTAAACAAAGACACAGGGTCACATAAGTGCGCCACAAATTTACCATAAAATGCATACTAAGTTCAAACTATTTAAGCTATTGATGGCGCTCCCTAACCTAACACCGAATGTAAAACAGACAAGGAACAAGAAAGCCGTTTAGAATCCAACGATGAGGTTTATAATATTTCACGAACTGCTTTGAATTATTAGTACATTAAGTTGGGTTTCATAATTAAGCTACTATCAAACTAACAATGTTAACCAACATTCCATTCTGGACTCGAATACCAAAACTTAACAAGATTTAGAGCACAGGCCCAATGAAATTAGGACTTAGATAAATTATCCATGAGACCAGCAACATCTCTTCACTAATCATTTAATAATTTTGTATTACTTACTGGCCAATGCAAGACTTAAATCACACCACGATGTTGGCATAATCATGATCTCCATAAATTATTGGCACCGAAAGCCCATCCAAATAACTATAATACCTTATCCAACATCTCTATTAACCGTGTATTTGAACCAGACCAAAAGCTAAAGGTCATAACTCACGAAGGTTTATAAATTAGGATTTAATAAAGCTCATTTAGAATGCCCAAACCAATTTAGAAATTAATCTACCAATTTAGTTTATTTAATGTTCTACAAATACTAGTACACCATGCTAGTTATAGACCATTAACACAAAATAGCCAACTGTCAATCAAATCACTAGCGGCTGCATGTACAGAAGACCTCAGCAATCATGAATTCATGTTTTATATTTTACTATTAGCACATAAGGTTTAAAAAGGACTTAAAGAAATAAATTGCCAAGAACACTAGGAACCCACATGAAATGCACAATACTGCACCCGGCTCAAATTCACATGAACGCAATCCAAGAACCCAAAATCAAATGCACACGTGCCAACCTCAAGATCAACATGAATATGTTCAAGCTGCCCAACATATTACCTTTTGGCTGCACCGTTTAAATTAAAATTTATGCATTTAAGTAGTTAATTACCACCGATCTCAACAACCGTGTGCCCAGAAATAAAGGAACAAGAATAAAATATGAATAAAGGACAACCCAGGTCGACGTTACGTGAAACACAACAAACGGTCAAGAATAGCTTATAAACAAAATGACAATTCAACTTAATGGTAAATGTAATTGGCATATATCAGTCACTACCTGAGAATGTCACCCGACGAATTCACTTCTATCACCAACAAATCACAACCCGATTACCACTCCAGCTCACCCATAGTCGAACAACACAAAACCCGTTCAAAGTCACCATCAGCCCAAACGAACAACCACCAGTTTAGAGTCAAACCTAGAAAAGAGGAGAAAGCAAGGGAAGGAAGGAGAAGAGAGTTTGAGAGACATGAGGGTGCAAGGAGAAGAGCAAAAAAAATAAAATTGAAAGATGGGATATCGGGTGAGAAAGCAGCCACAGGAGAGAGAGGAAAAGAAAGGAAGAATGAGGAGAAAGAGAAGGTTTTATATTCAGGCCCTAGGGTTAGGGTTTTCAAACAAACAAATTGGCGTCGTTTCGGTTCAAAACGACATCATTTCATCCATAGTTCCTTCCCTAGTCAAACCCCAAGCCTAAACACACCCTTTTGTGTGTTTAATATTTCGGTTCAGCCAAAACTACATAGTTTCAATGGAAACTACATCATGTATTGTGTTCCATACAAAATACCATTTTATTTTAAATGGAAACCCCGAAATAATTCAATAAACCCACTTAAAAAATAATAATAATAAGGTAAATAAATAAATCCTTTGACCAAAAATTCTTGTAAATTTCTGAAAGGGTAAAATTAGAAATAAAAAAAAAATTCCGAAAATCCACAGAAATTAAATACCGAAAATTCGGGGCGTTACAGAGAGGCTTTGTCAATGGATCTGCTACAGAGTTCTCAAAAGGAATTTTGCACAGTCTCAGTTGTAGAGTCGGTAACTGTTTCTTGCTTGGAACTCTTCCAGCAAACAGCACCACCTCCAAGACAAAACACATAACCTGACTGCGATCTAAAATCATCCCTGTCTGTTTGGAAGCTAGCATTTGTATAACCCTTTACAACAAGCTAATCAACGCTTCCATAGACAAGGAATGCATCCTTAGTCCTTCTCAAGTACTTAACGATGTTCTTAACCGCTGTCCAGTGACTCTCACCGGGATCAGATTGATATCTGCCTGTGACACTCAAAGCATATGCGACTTCCGGTCGAGTACATAGCATGGCATACATGATAGATCCTATTACAGATGCATAAGGGATCTCACTCATCCGCTCTCTCTCCTTAGATGTACTAGGACATTGATTCTTTGAGAGAGGTATGCCATGTGACATGGGCAAGAAACCTTTCTTGGAATCTTGTATACTAAACCACTTTAGCACTTTGTCAATATATGTACTTTGACTTAGCCCAAGAAGCCTTTTGGATCTATCTCTATAGATCTTTGTACCTAGCACGCAGGAAGCTTCTCCTAAGTCCTTCATTGAGAAATTCTTTCCTAACTAAGTCTTTACAGACTGTAGTGTTGGAATATCATTCCCAACGAGCAGAATGTCGTCAACATACAATAACAAGAAAACGATAATGCTCCCACTAACCTTCTTGTAAACACATGGTTCATCTTCATTTTTAATGAAACCAAACTCTTTGATCACTTCATTAAAACGAAGATTCTAACTCCTAGAAGCTTGCTTCAATCCACAAATGGATCTTTGCAACTTGCATACCATATTAGCATTCTCTGGATCGACAAAACCTTCAGGTTGTGTCATGTACACATCCTTAAAAGATTTCCATTAAGGAAAGTGGTTTTGACATCCATTTGCCATATCTCATAATCATGGTATGCTGCTATAGCCAATAGAATCCGGAAGGATTTAACCATGGCAACTGGCGTGAAAGTTTCATCATAGTCAATACCATGAACTTGCTTGAAACCTTTCGCAACTAGTCTCCCTTTAAAGGTAATCACATTACCATCCATGTCAGTCTTTTTCTTAAAGACCCATTTGTACCCTATGGGTTTTACCCCTTCAGGTGGATCAACCAAGGTCCATACCTTGTTTTCATACATGGATTCCATCTCCGAATTCATGGCTTCTAGCCACTTCTTAGAGTCTGGACCCGTAATAGCTTGCTGATAGGAAGTGGGCTCATTCTCATCAAAGAGTCATAAGAAATCCATATCTCTCAGGCTCATACCGAGTCCTATCAGACCTACGCGGTCCGTGTGTTACAGGTACAGGATTCTCACCCACAACAACTTGTGGTTCTTGTCCTTGTTCCATCTCAGCCTCAATACCTCGAACTTCTTCGAGTTCTATTTTCCTCCCACTGATCTCTCTAGAAATAAATTCTCTTTCTAGAAAAATAGCAGTACGAGCAACAAACACTTTGTGCTCTGTGGGATTATAGAAATAATATCCTTTAGTTTCCTTAGGATATCCAACAAAAAGGCACTTGTCAGATTTATGGCCGAGTTTGTCTGATGCTTGACGTCTCACGTAAGCCTCACAACCCCAAATCCTCATAAAAGACAAATTGGGACGCTTCCCAGTCCATATCTCATATGGTGTCTTTTCAACCGATTTAGATGGAACACGGTTAAGTGTAAATGCAGCACTCAATAATGCATGTCCCCAAAATGAAAAAGGAAGGTCAGCTTGACTCATCATAGAATGAACCATGTCTAACAAAGTTCTATTCCTCCTTTTAGATACACCATTCCATTGAGGCATACCTGGTGGAGTAAGTTGTGATACAATACCACATTGTTTAGATGATCAAGAAAATTTCGGTCTAAGTATTCACCTCCTCAATCAGATCGAAGCGTTTTAATACTTTTGTCGAGTTGATTCTGTACTTCACTCTCGAATTCTTTGAGCTTTTCAAAGGATTCTGACTTGTGCTTCTTTAGATACACATAGCCATATCTACTATAATCATCAGTAAATGTAATGAAGTATTAAAATCCACCTCTAGCTTGTGTTGATATAGGTCCGCATACATCAGAATGTATAAGACCTAACAAGTCCGAAGCTCTTTCACCTTTACCAGCAAAAAGAGCATTCGTCATTTTGCCTAATAAAAATGACTCTCATGTCTCATATGATTCAAAATCAAATGAGTCTAAAAGTACTTCTTTATGGAGTTTAGAAATACGAGTCTCTTTTATATGGCCCAATCGACAATGCCAGAGATAGGTTTCATTAGAATCGTTTAATCTAACCTTTTTCGTATTAATGTTATAGATTAGTGTTTCTCGGTTTAGAACGTGCAAACCATTGCTCAAATATGCACCACCATAATAAATATTATTGAAATAAATAGAACAACAATTGTTCTTTATTCCAAATGAAAAACCTTTCTTGTCCAGCAAGAAACAGAAATCAAATTCCTGCTTATGGTAGGAACATAATAACAATCGTCAAGTTCTAAAACGAAACCACTCGGTAAGGGTAGATGGTAAGTCCCTACGGCTAATGCAGCAACTCTTGCTCCATTTCCAACGCGCAGGTCTATCTCTCCCTTTCCTAATCTTCTACTCTTTCTCAGTTCCTGCACATTTACACAAATGTGAGAACCACATCTGGTATCTAATAGCCATGATGCAGAGATAGAGATATTAGCCTCTATAACAAAAATACCTGAAGCAGAAGTCTTACTTCCCTTCTGTTTCTTCGCCTCTTCAAGGTAAATAGGGCAGTTACGCTTCCAATGGCCAGGTTTGTTGCAATGGAAATATTGTCTTTCCTTTGCAATACCACCTTTGGGTTTCAGCACATGGGAACAAGAAGATGCACATGCACCAAACTTTTTGGCACATTTCTTCTTCTTGTAAAACTTGGCTTTACCCTTTCCTTTGCCATTTCCAACCATCAATATGTTGTTGGATTTATTTGCCTTCATTTGTTGCTCAATTGTTCCTAACATGTTAAGCAACTCAGACAAGGATTTGTCAAGATGATTCATATTGAAATTCATGACAAATTGGCTGTAACTATCCGGCAACGATTGCAAGACTAGATCAACAGCCAACTCCTTTTGCAAAGGAAAACCTAGACCCTCAAGGCTCTCAATGTATCCAATCATTTGGAGCACATGAGGTCTCACCGGTGATGACTCAGCCATTTTGTATTGGAACAATGCCTTAGAGGTCTCATACCTCTCATGCCTTGCTTGCTCTTCAAAAAGCATTTTCAGATGTTCGATCATATCGAACGCATCCAAGTTCTCATGTTGCTTCTAAAGCTCAGAGTCCTTGATAACAAGCATAAGGCATGCAACATCCAATGCATCATCAACATGCTTCTTGTAAGCATCTCTTTCCGCCCTAGGAGCAGTAGGCGCCGATCTATTAGGAACAGGCCCTTCAAGGACATACAACTTCTTTTCTTGTTTGAGGACTATCCTCAAATTGCGATGCCAGTTAATGAATTATTCCCATTAAGTTTTTCCTTCTCAAGGACAGATCACAGTGATTGTGTACTAGTGTTTTGTGCCATGATAACACTACAACATTGATCAACTCACACAAATAAGAGTCATGTATACATAAATCATTTAACAAGAAATTCTATTAAATGATGCTCCTACTACATAAATCAAGATAATTATAAGTAGGCCAAGATCCATATTTCACTACAAGATAAGTCAGCTTTGGCTGATCACTTATATCATAGTTATTTAGGTAGACAACTCTTGTCAATTACATCTTATGTAACTCTTGGATAGTTGAGTGAAAAACACTTGTTCTTGTCTATCTCATAGACTTAGCTCAACTCCTTGCCTCTAAGTCCTCAATCCTATTAAGAAGACCTAGTTAAGTTCAACCCATAACAAGCAGTTCGGATATTACAATTATCCCGTCGCACCTTGCTAGGATAAACATTGGCACCTTGCTTTGGCAAAACCTACCAAGTATTGATCTAAGCAATGATGAGTGCTTATCATGGAAGGCAACACAAGAGGAACTTAATATTTACATCAACATATTCTTCCTATACATCATATGCATGTTCTTGATAAATCATATATTGATGTTTTGTAAATTTGGAAACCAAAAATACATAAGAACATCGATGTCTAACATTGAACATCAATGTTGTGAGAATCTGATTCTCCCAACTACTTGGCAGTGTTCAAGAACATCGAAGTTTAACTTGTGATCAAAGACTGACTAGCTCCTCGATCTAGGAATTTTTTTGTGGTGAATAGTACTCGTACAAGAAGTGAATTGAACTGATTCGATAATTCCCAGGAAAGATGGCGTAGCCAATCTCGTAAGACAGAATTATCATTCCAATATAAATCCCCAGGAAAGACTGGAGGAACAAAGGTTCACTTAAAACCCAGCCTCTTAGACAGGACTCACTTGCACAGTGTATTAATTCACAACTTTGCACCTGACAAAGGATGACAATCGTACTAGAACGACAATCGATCTATACGAAAACCGACAATCGATTTTCCTTGTCGAACTCATTCGACTTACTGCCAAAAACACCTTGATTGATATCACATAGCAATCAAGTACTTATTGTCAAACACTTTTGACAAGACAAACCTCAACATATATCACACATACAAAAACGAATTCAACATATCATGAACATGCTACATCACATACAGCATATCATATATATCAATATGAGCTTATCATACATATGCACAACACATTCGGTTTAGCGTTTCACAAGAGGCTCCGCTACCACTGTAAGTAACTGGGCATGCAAACTTGACAATCAAATGCAGCGGAAAAACCCAGAAACCATGGAGGATCCAAGTGAAAGTAACTAAACCGAATAACAATTTTTGCGTACCTGAATCGGTTGAGATCTTTCACTCAACTGTTGTGCCGAATCAGCTAGAGCCGAAAAAAAATCCCGCCCCTCTACGGTATCCACACGAACCGTTGATGACTGCTAGCAGCCGTCTCACGATCACTAACCCGAGCACTCCCGAACCGCAGTGCTAGCTGCAGAATTTTCGAGAGCTAGAAACTAGTGTTTATATGTGCTTCTTTCTTTCTCAAAGAATGAAGTGTGTAATCAAAATTGTGTGTGAATGTTGTGTGTGTTGATAATCTGATCATCAAGCCCTATTTATACGCACAATTAATGCATAGATTAATGAGACAATGGCCAACATCATCATGCATTAACCATCATGATTATACTTTTAGTCTAATCATGTGTCCACTATGTCTTAATGCTCCACTAAGCATTAATGGATGCTCCACTAAGTATTAATGGGATTACACATCATATGACATTAATTTTGATTCAATAATTCTGATAATTAGTGAACCGAATCAGCCCAAAACGACCCGGTCCAACCATAGTCCAACCAAGGTTCAACCATAGTCCACCCACTTGGTCGAACCACAGTCCAACCATGGTCCAACCACCAGCTCGAATCAACAGTTCTAAGTGTGTGACCCTGTAGGCACTTGTAACGTTTGGCAATAATTGTAAAATCTCATTTTACAATTATAAACAATGAGCGGTGTCTAGCAGCACATTATTGCTACCCAAACGACAAGATCAGTACTGATTCAATATGCCTCGGAAGCATGTCATCGTCCTTTCGTCACATTATCAAGATTAAACACGAGACATGGAATAAGTCAATCTCGTATATATTTAGTCAAAGTTTCTTGATCCCCGAGTTAACTGTGTAAAACGGATACTAATGATATCACCATATCACATAATCCGAGCATGGCCATGTATTTATAGTTCAACTCTATCAGGAGGCCCAACTGATAATATACTCGTTATATGGGTTGGACGAATTCCATCTTGATCATACAAAACCCACTACACACTTATCATATACCCAATGATTACACTAAGGTCTACTCAGTTACGAATAGCCAAGAGTAATATCAAAGTATATGACTAACATGTTGGGAACCTTGATGATCTCAGGTCAAAGGACAATACATATAAGAACCACTAATGACAACCATATTGTAAGTAACCGGGTCATGCAATTTGACAATCAAATGCAACCAAATGCGCAGCGGAAATCCCGGTACTTATGGAGGATCCATGTGAAACAGAGTAAACCGAATAACAAAAATTCGTACCTGGAAAGGGTTGGGGTCTTTCACTCAACTGATGATCCGAATCAGCAAGAGCCGGACAACAATCCCGCCCCTCTACGGTATCCACACAAATCGTGGTAACTAGTTGGAATCGTCACATGATTACCAACCCGAGCACCACCGAACTGATGTGCTAGCAGCAGGTTTCGGAAGCTAGAGTTTGTGGTATTTTCTTCTTTCTCAAAGAAGGTGTGTATGGTCTGAAACTCACAAGAACTCTCAAGACACTCTCAAGGCTCAATCCTCTGAAAAATTTTCAGACTCAAAGTGAAGAAGACACAAGCATAATCAGATTATTCTTAGTCTAATCCCACTGACAAAAGCAAAGGACAAAGTGGCCAACACCTTTGGCCAACATGATTAGCTTTTAGCTAATGATGTCTCCACTAAGTCTTGGTGGGATTACACAACACATAACACTAATTCTGATTCAATAAATCAGACATTTAGTGAACCTAACCAGCCCAAAACGACCCTGGTCCAACTACGGTCCAATCATGGTCCATCCACAAACTCAAATACCTGGTTCAACCACGGTCCAACCATGGTTCAACCATCAGCTCGAATCAACGGCTCTAAGTGTGTGACACTGTAGGCACTTGTAACGTCCGATAATAATTGTAAACTATTTACAATTATCAGTAAAGAGCGGGGTATAGCAACACATCATTGCTACCCGAACGACAAGATCAGTACTGATTCATATTCCTCGCAAACATGTCATCGTCCCCGTCCCATTATCAAGATTAAACACGAGACATGGAATATGTCAATCTCGTATATGTTCAATCTCGGTTTCTTGATCCTCGAGTTAACCGCGTAAAACGGATACCTATGATATCACCATATCATAATCCGAGCATGGCCATGCATTTACGGTTCAACTCTATCAAGAAACCATCCGATAATATACCCGTTATATGGGTTGGACGAATCCCCTCTGGATCATACAAAACCCACTCCACATTTATCATATACCCAATGATTACACTAAGGTATACTCATTTACGAAATAGCCAAGAGTAATATCAAAGTATACGACTCATATGTTGGGAACCTTGATGATCTCAGGTCTAAGGACAATACATATAAGAATCGCTATCGACAAACATATAACGTTCCATGTAGCGTTCTTATGTGGGTCGGTCCAGTCCACAAGTTCTCTAACTTGTACCCGTATGTAGAATTCATATCACATATAAATTCTCAACATACGCTAGTCTTAATTTATTATTACAACCCATCCATAATAATAATCGACTAGGGACATTTAAGAATATAAAATATTCTAGGGTTATAAATATGTGCAAGCGTTTATCTCATAAACAATATTTATTGGAATAACCTTAATGTGTATACATGACTACAAACAATCATCCATTGATTGGCTTTTGGGCATATTACACTAACAGTCTCCCACTTGCACTAAAGCCAATCATACATGTATCTAATACAAATGAATACAACGTGATCATCATGCTTCCGCTGTGTGAGAAACTTAGTAAACGGGTCCGTTACATTGTTTTCAGAAGGAACTTTGCACAGCCACAGCTGTAGAGTCGGTAACTGTTCCCTGCTTAGAACTCTTCCAGCATACAGTACCACCTCCAAGACAAAAACACAAAACCTGACTGCGATCTAAAGTCATCCCTATTGGTTTGGAAGCTAGCATCTGTGTAACCCTTTGCAACAAGCTCATCAATGCTTCCGTAAACCAGGAATGCATCCTTAGTCCTTCTAAAGTACCTAAGGATGTTCTTAACCGCTTTCCAGTGACTCTCACCGGGATCAGATTGGTATCTGCTTGTGACACTCAAAGCATAAGCGACATCCGGTCGAGTACATAGTGGCATACATGATAGATCCTATTGCAGAAGCATAAGGAATCTTACTCATCCGCTCTCTCTCCTTAGATGTACTAGGACATTGATTCTTTGAGAGAGATTTGCCATGTGACAAGGGCAAGAATCCTTTCTTGGAATCTTGCATGCTAAACCTCTTTAGCACCTTGTCAATATACGCACTTTGACTTAGCCCGAGAAGCGTTTTGGATCTATCTCTATAGATCTTTATACCTAACACTTAGACAGCTTCTCCTAAGTCCTTTATTTCGAAATTCTTCCCTAACCAAGCCTTTACAGACTGTAGTGTCGGAATGTCACTCTCAATAAGGAGGATGTCGTCAACTTACAACAACAAGAAATCAATAATGCTCCCACTAACCTTCTTGTAAACACATGGTTCATCTTCGTTCTTAATGAAACCAAACTCTTTGATCACATCATTAAAACAAAGATTCCAACTCCTAGTAGCTTGCTTCAATCCATAAATGGATCTCTGCATCTTGCATACCATATTGGCATTCTCTGGATCGACAAAACCTTCAGGTTGTGTCATGTACACATCCTCTAAAAGATTTCCGTTAAGGAAATCGGTTTTGACATCCATTTGCCATATCTCATAATCATAGTATACCACTATAGCCAATAGAATCCGGATGGATTTAACCATGGCAACTGGCAAGAAAGTTTCATCATAGCCAATACCATGAACTTGCTTGAAAACTTTCGCCACCAACTGCCCTTTATAGGTAATCACCTTACCATCCACGTTGGTCTTTTTCTTAAAGACCCACTTGCACACTATGGGTTTTACCCTTTCAGGTGGATCAATCAAGGTCCATACCTTGTTTTGATACATGGATTCCATTTCCGAATTCATGGCTTCTAGCCACTTCTTAGAGTCCGGACCCGTGATGGCCTGCTGATAAGAAGTGGGCTCATCCTCATCTATGAGCATCACGTCTCCATTATGAGTCATGAGAAATCAATATCTCTCAGGCTCATACCAAGTCCTATCCGACCTACGCGGTCCATGTGTTTCAGGCACAGGATTCTCATCCACAACATCTTGTGGTTCCTGTCCTTGTTCCATCTCAGCCTCTATATCTCGAACTTCTTCGAGTTCTATTTTCCTCCCACTGATTCTTCTATAAATAAATTCTCTTTCTTGAAAAATAGCAGTCCGAGCAACAAACACATTGTGCTCTAAAAGATTATAGAAATAATACCCTTTAGTTTCCTTAGGGTATCCTACAAAGAGGCACTTGTCGGATTTAGGGCCGAGTTTATCTGATGCTTCTCGTCTCACGTAAGCCTCGCAACCCTAAATTCTCATAAAAGACAAATTGGGACACCTCCCTGTCCATATCTCATATGGTGTCTTTTCGACAGATTTAGATGGAACACGGTTAAGTGTAAATGCAGCACTCAATAATGCATGTCCCCAAAATGAAGAAGGAAAGTCAGCTTGACTCATCATCAAACGAACCATGTCTAACAAGGTTCTATTCCTCCTTTCGGATACATCATTCCATTGAGGCGTCCCCGGTGGAGTGAGTTGTGATACTATACCATACTCCTTTAGATGATCAAGAAATTCTCGGCCTAAGTATTCACCACCTCGATCTGATCGAAGCATTTTAATGCTCTTGCCGAGTTGATTCTGTACTTCATTCTTGAATTCTTTGAACTATTCAAAGGATTCTGACTTGTGTCTCATTAGATACACATAGTCATACCTACTGAAATCGTCAGTAAATGTAATGAAGTATTGGAATCCACCTCTAGCTTGTGTCGACATCGGTCCACATACATCACTATGTATAAGACCTAACAAGTCCGAAGCCCTTTCACCTTTACCAGCAAAAGGAGCCTTCGTCTTCTTGCCTAACAAACATGACTCACATGTCTCAAATGATTCAAAATCAAATGAGTCTAAAAGTCCATCTTTATGGAGTTAAGATATACGAGTCTCGTTTATATGCCCCTATCGACAATGCCAAAGATAGGTTTCATTAGAATCGCTCATTCTAACCTTCTTCGTATTATCGTTATAGATCGGTGTTTCTAGGTTTAGAACATACAAACCATTGCTCAAATACGCACCACCATAATAAACATCATTGAAATAAATAGAACAACAATTGTTCTTTATTAGAAATGAAAAGCCTTTTCTGTCAAGACAAGAAACGAAAATCAAATTCTTGCTTATGGTTGGTACATAATAACAATTGTCTAGTTCTAAACCAAACCACTCGGTAAGGTAAGATAGTAAGTTCCTACGGCTAATGCAGCAACTCTTGCTCCATTTTCCACACTCAGGTCTATCTTACCCTTTACCAATCACCTACTCTTTCTTAGTTCCTTCACATTTACACAAACGTGAGAACCACATCCGGTATCTAATACCCATGATGCTGAGATAGAGATATTAGCTTCTATAACGAAAATACCTGAAGCGGAAGTCTTACTTCCCTTCTGCTTCTTTACCTCTTCAAGGTAAACAGGGCAGTTATGCTTCTAATGACTGGACTTCATGCAATGGAAGCATTGACCTTCCTTTGCAACACAACCTTAGGGTTTCAGCACTTGTGAAGAAGATGCACCAAAGTTTTTGGAAAATTTCTTCACCTTACCCTTACCCTTTCCCTTGCTACTTCCAACCATCATAATGCTGTTGGATTTATTTGCCTTCTTCTATTGCTCAGCTGTTCCTAACATGTTGAGCAACTCAGACAAGGATTTGTCAATGATGATTCATATTGAAGTTTGTGACAAATTGGCTGTAACTTTCCGGCAACGATTGCAGGACTAGATCAACAGCCAACTCCTTATGCAAAGGAAAACCAAGACCCTCAAGGCTCTCAATGTATCCAATCATTTTGAGCACATGAGGTCTTACGGGTGATGACTCAGCCATCCTGCATTGGAATAATGCCTTAGAGGTCTCATACCTCTCTGGTGTTCGATCACATCGAACGCCCCCAATTTCTCATGTTGTTTCTGAAGCTCAGAGTCCATGGTTATAAGCATAAGGCTTGATGCATCCAATGCATCATCAAGATGCTTCTAGTAAGCATCCCTTCCTGCCCTAGAAGCATTAGGCGCCGGTTCATTTGGAACGGGCCCTTCAAGGACATACAACTTCTTTTCTTGTTTCAGGACTATCCTCAAGTTGCGATACCATTTTAGGAAGTTATTCCCATTCAACTTTTCCTTCTCAAGGACAGATCGCAGTGATATTGTGCTAGTGTTTTGTGCCATGGAAATTCTACAACAATGATCAACTCACACAAATAAGAGTCATGCATACAAAATCATTTAACAAGGAATTCTATTAAATGATGCTCCTACTATATAAATCAAGACAATCATATAAGTAGGCCAAGATCCATATTTCACTACTAGATAAGTCAGCTTTGGTTGATCGCTTACTTCATAGTTATTTAGCTAGACAACCCTTGTCAATTATATCTCATGTAACTCTTGGATAGTTGAGTGAACAATACTTGTTCTTGTCTATCTCATAGACTTAGCTCAACTCCTTGCCTCTAAGTCCTTAATCCTATTAAGATGACCTAGTTAAGTTCAACACCATAATAAGTAGTTCCGATATTACAATTATCGCGTCGCACCTTGCTAGGATAAACATTGGCACCTTGCTTTGGCAAAACCTACCAATTGTTGATCTTAACCTTGATGAGTGCTTATCGTGGAAGGCAACACAAGAAGAACTTAATATTTTCATCAACATATTATTCCAATACATTACATGCATGTTCTTGATGAATCATATATTGATGTTTGTAAATTTGGAAACCAAAATTACAAGTGAACATTGATGTTCAATATTGGACATCGATGTTGTGAGAATCTGATTCTCCCAACTATTTGGCCGAGGCTCAAGAACATCGATGTTCAACACTTCAACATCGATGTTTTGAGTAACTTGAACTCCAAATTATTTGGCAGTAGCTAAAGAACATCGATGTTCAACTCTTCAACATCGATGTTTTGAGAATTCTGAAAGTTCAAGATTTTGGCAGTAGCATTTCAACATCGATGTTGAACTTAAACATCGATGTTTGTACTTCTGGAACTCAAGAACATCGATGTCTTGATCTGAACATCGATGTTGGAAAGTTCCGAAGGTCCAAAAACTTGGCAGTAGTTTTAAACATCGATGTATAACATTTAAACATCGATGTTTGAGGTTCTAGAACTCAAGAACATCGTTGTTTCAACTTAAACATCGATGTTTAAGAATTCTGGAATCTCAAACTAATTCGGCAGTACTCTAGAACATCGATGTTTAACTCTTGAACATCGATGTTGAGAGAGTTCTGCCAAGGCCACTAGTCATGAGAACATCGATGTTCAACTCGTGAACATCGATGTTTCAAGATTCTGCCAAAGCCAATCTTTATTAGAACATCGATGTTTGTCACACAACATCGATGTTGGGAAGATCCGGCCAAGGCAAAACTCATGTGAACATCGATGTTTGTCTCACAAACATCGATGTTTTGGCCGTGCTGTACTAGAACGACAATCATTCTATACAAAAACCGACAATCGATTTTTCCTTGTCGAACTCATTCGACTTACTGCCATGAACACCTTGATTGATATCACATACCAATCAAGCATTCAATGTCAAAACACTTTTGACATAAACCAACATCAACATATATATCACATATACATAATTGAATTCTATATATATGATCATGCCACATCATATACAACATATCATATATATTTACAGAAGCATATCATATATATGCACAACAAATTCGGTTTAGCGTTTCACAAGAGGCTCCGCTACCACTGTAAGTAACCCGGTCATCCAATTTGACAATCAAATTCAACCAAATGCGCAGCGGAAATCGCGGTACTCATGGAGGATCCATGTGAAACAGTGTAAACCGAATAACAAAAATTCGTACCTGGAAATGGTTGGGGTCTTTCACTCAACTAATGATCCGAATTAGTAAGAGCCGGACAACAATCCCGCCCCTCTACGGTATCCACACAAACCGTGATAACTAGTTGGAATCGTCACACGATTACCAATCTGAGCACCCCCGAACTGATGTGCTAGCAGCAGGTTTCGGAAGCTAGAGTTTGTGGTATTTTATTCTTTCTCAAAGAAGGTGTTTATGGTCTGAAACTCACAAGAACTCTCAAGACACTCTCAAGGCTCAATCCTCTGAAAAATTTTCAGACTCAAAGTGAAGAAGACACAAGCATAATCAGATTATGCTTAGTCTAATCCCACTCACAAAAGCAAGGGACAAAGTGGCCAACACCTTTGGCCAACATGATTAGCTTTTAGCTAATGATGTCTCCACTAAGTCTTGGTGGGATTACACATCACATAGCACTAATTCTGATTCAATAAATCAGACATTTAGTGAACCTAACCAGCCCAAAACGACCCTAGTCCAACCACGGTCCAACCACAAACTCAAACACCTGGTTCAACCACGGTCCAACTATGGTTCAACCACCAACTCGAATCAACGGCTCTACGTGTGTGACCCTGTAGGCACTTGTAACGTCCGGCAATAATTGTAAACTCAATTACAATTATAAGCAAAGAGCGGCGTCTAGCAACACATCATTGCTACCTGAACGACAAGATCAGTACTGATTCAGATGCCTCGCAAACATGTCATTGTCCCTTCATCCCATTATCAAGATTAAACATGAGACATGGAATATGTCAATCTCGCATATGTTCAATCTCGGTTTCTTGATCCTCGAGTTAACCGCGTAAAACGGATACCTATGATATCACCATATCATAATCCGAGCATGGCCATGCATTTACGGTTCAACTCTATCAAGAAACCATCCGATAATATACCCGTTATATGGGTTGGACGAATCCCCTCTAGGTCATACAAAACCCACTACACATTTATCATATACCCAATGATTACACTAAGGTCTACTCATTTAAGAAATAGCCAAGAGTAATGTCAAAGTATACGACTCATATATTGGGAACCTTGATGATCTCAGGTCTAAGGACAATACATATAAGAATCGCTATCGACAAACATACAACGTTCCATCTAGCGTTCTTATGTGGGTCGGTCCAGTCCACAAGTTCTCTAACTTGTACCCGTATGTAGGATTCATATCACATATAAATTCTCAACATACGCTAGTCTTATTTATTATTACAGCCCATTCATAATAATAATCGGCTAGGGACATTTAAGAATATAAAATATTCTAGGGTTATAAATATGTGCAAGCGTTTATCTCATAAACGATATTTATTGGAATAACCTTAATGTGTTTACATGACTACAAACAATCATCCATTGATTGGGTTTTGGGCATATTACACTAACACATATAACGTTCCATGTAGTGTTCTTATGTTGGGTCAGTCCAGACCATAAGTTCTCTAACTTGTACTCGTATGTAGAATTCGTATCGCATATAATTCTCAACATACACTAGTCTTAATTTATTATTACAACCCATCCATAATAATAATCGACTAGGGACATTTAAGAATATAAAATATTCTTGGGTTATAAATATGTGCAAGCATTTATCACATAAATATATTTATTGGAATAACCTTAATGTATATACATGACTAGATACAATCATCCAATGATTGGCTTTTGGGCATATTACACTAACAATTTTCACGGGTCAAATTTGGGTGTTCACAGATGCCACTCGTTGGTGAGTCTTTAAAACTTAAAGACGAAGCAACGCAAGGAAGGAACAACCAAATTTGGATAATGAGTGTGAGTGTTGTGGTCCAATGGTCGGAGCATCACATGCTCCACCTCGAGAATCATCTCATCCCGAGGTTTGTGACTGACTCTTCTCATCTCTTGGGATTTTCCTGGTCTCAAGAGCTACCTGGAATCATCTCATCTCAGGGTCTCTTTTGGGATTTTCCTGGTCTCAAAAGTCATTAACAAAGGATCATCTCACCCATGCTAACTAGGGATATTATCGCCCTCCCGTAAGGATTTTGCTAACTAGGGATATTGTCGCCCTCCCGTGAGGATTTTGCCAACTAAGGATATTATCTCCCTCCTGCGGGGGTTTTGCGAACTAAGGATATTATCTCTCTCCTACGGGGGTTTTGCTAACTAGGATCATCTCACCTATGTTAACTAGGGATATTGTCGCCCTCCCGTGAGGATTTTGCCAACTAAGGATATTGTCGCCCTCCCGTGGGGATTTTGCCAACTAATGATATTATCTCCCTCCTGCGGGGGTTTTACCAACTAAGGATATTATCACCCTCCTGCGGGGGTTTTGCTAACTAAGGATATTATCTCCCTCCTACGGGGTTTTGCTAACTAGGATCATCTCACCTATGTTAACTAGGGATATTGTCGCCCTCCCGTGAGGATTTTGCCAACGAAGAATATTATCTCCCTCCCGCGGGGGTTTTGGGATTTTCTTGGTCCCAAGAGCTAATGGGAATCATCTCGTGGTTCATCTACATCGTCTCGGTGCTCCTCTACGTCGAGACAACGTCCCTGGGATATCTACCCCGCAACATCTTCGTCCACTCTACTTTTAAGGGTATTTGCCCCTAATGACTCTCATCAATTCCACTTCTATATTAGGGGCATCTGCCCCTGGCGACCCTCATCGGTTTTGCTTTCGTCTTAGAGGCATCTGCCCCCGATAACTCTCATCCACCCTACTTCTATCTTAGGGGTACCTGCCCCTGGTCTCTGCTGATCTAGGTCGAGCATGTTCGTGGATCCCTCGGATCCTCCCTTATTCGAGGAAATCGTGTACCCCATCACAACACATATCATTGTAAATTCAAGTGAAAGATCATAAAATGCCCCTTAACTGATAGATACACATGTTTTCCTCGTCTCTCTTTCATATTCTCTCTTTCCCCCCTTTTTCTTTCTCTCTCAATTTTCTGGATTTTTTTCAAAAAAATTTTTTTTCAGGTGAATAGTGTCGGCCGGGCGGTCGTGAGGAGGGATGACCGCCACTGCACGGCGGTCTTGTATGGATGACCACCAGGCGTGGCGGTCTTCTCGTCATGTCCGCCCGCGCTGGCGGTCATAGCTCCCGGGTCTTCATCTTTTTTCCTTTTTTGGCTTTTGGGTTTGGGCTTTAGGGTTTTTCACGAGTCCTCTCATCTCAAAATACTATAAATACAGCTCTGGGAGATCTAAAGACCCTCATAAACCCCGGAATCCCTTCAACACACATCCAAAACAAACATGAGTGAGAATTTTCATGCCAAGGTGCTTCAATGGATGGCGAGTGTGCCCCGCATATGCCGTTTGAGTTTTGTGGTGCTGGGACTTTCCACATTGTTCCAACTTCGTGGTGTGGCGGTGGAGGAGAACTTGATTCGTGCTGCTGCAAAATTCTGGGATAAGAGTTGTCGCACATATCGGCTTGATATTCTTTTCAGCCATTTCTCCTTTAATGGTGACTATTCCACCTTTGTAAGGAAATCGCAACATCTGACGTAAGGTGGAGGCTATAGCTCGAGCTTGGTGCAACCATGGTCTTCCAAGGAGAAAATTGAAACTCGACGCAATACCGAGCACTTGGAACTCTACCAGAAAAGGGGCGGGCCCGATGGTGACTTCTAGCTTTATCATGCCCAATACTTCTCTTCTGGCATTGTCATATGCCCTGACCATAGTTCGGGAGGGTAAGAAATCCGCAACTTCAAATCCTAAGGAATTTGCGGTTTTTAATGGACAGACATTCAGAGCGGGTCCATTATCTATTAATACCAAGGGTATCTGATTTTCCATGGCCTGAACGGTTATGTACAGGGCATCAATATGGGCTTCCCTACCTGAGCGGAGGTCTTTGTCTGAAAAGGATATCTTATTGTCAACTTCTATTAAAGCTATCATGTTGGCCAATGCATCTAGTGCGGTATCGATAGGGACATGAGCCTTGCTTAAGGTTTGGAGTACCTTTTTTCGATGTGGGCGAGATGACATTAGTAATCCCAAATAGAGATATTGGCCTGAGTCTTCTTCAATTGTTTTATCACTATGTCTTCTTCAGGATCCGTTTTTTCTTCCGGTTCATCTAGGCGAAGGGGAGCCCTTCTCGCCACTCTTCCCGATCTAGTGATGACATCAAATTCTTCATCAGAGTCTTCATACCAACTCAGAACGAGCACATAGCATGGCAACTCAGGCTCGGAATCGACCTCCATCACATCGACTTCTCCGAGCAAAGGCAAGGGATTTGACTTGGTATTCGGCCTTTTGGGCAGAATTATTTCATTCCTTTCTATTAAATCCTGGATCTCATGCCGAAGTCGGGCGCAGTTGTCAGTAGCATGCCCAGCTGCCTGATGGATTCCGCAGAATTTATTAGGGTCCCCTCCATAGGGAAGACCAGATTTTGGTTCTAAAGGCTGCAGTAAATTCTTTTCCACACACTTCTGCCACATCTTTCCTAAAGACATAGAGAGGGGAGTAAACTCCCTCCTATTCGACTCAACCTATAGTGGGGTCTGAACAGTGACATGATTCACTTCGACGTGCTTTTTTCCTGGAGGCACATTGAAACTCCTTCTGGAGGTTTCCGTAGGCATCCTAATTTTTCCCAAGCTAATAGCATCTTCTAGTTGTATTCCCGCCCCAATGAGTGCTTTAAAATTGGCATAATAATTGCCAACCATGCGATCGTAGTAAATCGGCTGTAGGTTCTTGATCACCATCTGCACTTGATCTTCTTCTGTGGGTCTGTCCACCATCAAAGAAGCCTTATTACGCCATCTCGAGATGTAAGCGGAAAGCATCTCGTGAACTTCTTGCTTGGTTGTTTCGAGATCCCTTTTGGTCACATCCACCTCAGTGTTATAGTTATACTGCTTCAAGAATTCTTTACAAAGGTTCTCCCATTTGCTTATCTTGCTCTCATCCAAGGCCATGAACCACCTCAAAGCTCCTCCAGACAAAGTTCTCTGGAATAATTGGGTCATTAATTCAGGCCCAATCACCATAGGTTGCAGCATCCTCATATAAATCTTCAGGTGAGTTGTGGGACATTCTGTTCCATTGAACTTTTTGATGTCCGGCATCTTAAATTTTTCAGGCAAACGAGCCTCGGGGGACAAAGACAGGCGATCTAGATTCCAATCGTCCTCTTTCTTCTTCAAGGTTTTCAAGAGGTCCTCTAGTCTTCTAAGTCTCTCCCCATCTCCCTTAGATTCTTGCGACACCGAATCACTGTCCTGAACTATCACCACATTATGCTCGCCATCCAGTTTTGAATTTTGTCCCCCATTACTCCCAGGGGACACCATCTTCCCTTTCTTCAGGGCTTGGAGTGCTTCCATGATACTCGGATCCTTGAGTAAGTTCAGAACTTCCTCAGGCACTTCAGCACCATTTTCCTCACTCATGTTGTCCTGATATTTAAAGGACCGGTGTCAGGGTTTTCGACTCCCCACGAACTATCTCACATTTGTCTTTCCGGATTTATATATGGAGAAAAGAACAAGGGGCACCTCATGTATTTCTACTTGACTCACAACAACAAGCACTCAAATGCACGCAACACTTATTGATTCATTATGCATGGGATGCTCAGGGTATGTAGTTGGTTGGGGGCTGAAAGACTGCCGTTAAGGAATAGTTTGGCCTACTCACATGTGATAAAAGATATCGCGTGAGGTCCAAGGCCCATTAATCCCTATCATTGCATGAGCAGCGAGAAACCGGTTCACACAAGCCACTATCGCTTAAAGAAAGCATTGTAGCGGACTTGGATTCCCTGGCCCTCTTACGGTAAGGGCTTCACAACATTTATCATGAATGCAGGGAACTTATGATGACACATAAAAAGACATACAAAATTCAATAATTGCACAAAGTTTCTTGAACCCTCAGAGTCCCCAGCGGAGTCGCCAATGTGAATACCCGACCCAAAATGACTTGGGCCTATTCACCTTTACCTTACACCTTCTTCATAACCGTCATCCAGCATCTTTGGAGTCGCCACCCAAATTTTATTAAGGGACAAAAACTTGGGAAAAACCCTTCATGTGACTCCATTTAGGCAACTGAATAGCGAACCAAAGATCCTGGATTCGGGGATTCGTCATGGAAGGGAAGGTGTTAGGCACCCATCCATGTTGGGGGCGAAACTTTGTGCAATTAGGGGATTTTGTATGCCTTGTGCAGGTGTGCAAGTGTGAGCACCAAAACACATAATAACACTTTGTGCAATTTGGGCTTGAGTTTCCACCACTAGAAACCACCTACGTACCCCGGCGACCGGGTTCAAAGCCCACGTAGTTCTCAACATGGCATCACAACAATCACATCATCATCAACATCAACACCTCAACAATAATTGGTCAGACAAAAATGGATTAGGATTACCTCTTGCAGCCCTCCTCTAGCTCCTTGGTTTGGGTTGTACCTTCCACACAATTTCCTTCCACTTCTTAACTCAATCTTGGAGTTCTTCTTGATTCTCCCTTCTTACTACCTTCAATGGACGATGCTATCCACGAAATTCTACCAGAGTTTTGCCTATGGAACTATTTCTTAAGCTTGGAGAGGTAGAGTTTCTCCAAGTTTCAAAGCTTTTTGAAGAGTGTTTGTGTAATAGAATGTGTGTCCTTTGCAATGTGAGAGGAGGGTCCTATTTATAGTGTTCTAGGTAGCCTTGGGGCATGGACCAACTTAATGATAAAGGTAATGGCTAAAAATCTGGGCCCAAACCGAGTAGAATCAGAATACAGGCGAAAATCGGGGAGAAAAGACGTTTCTGGGGGTGCATGACCGCCATGGCCGGTGGTCATCCTATGGATGACAGCCAGGCCGGGTGGTCATGGATGGAAGACCGCCCAGGCCCGACGGTCATCCCGAGATGACCGCCCGCACCTGTGCGTCTCACCCGTTCTTTCCTTTTTCGGTCCCGATTCTCCCCTAATTCCTCCCTGATTGATCCTACCGCGTAATTAACCCCTAGACTGCTCAGAATCCTCTGCTTTATTGATTACTACTCCCCTGAATCATCTCCTAATTGACTAATTACACATTGATTCCACATTTTAAGCCAAAATCATACCAAAAACATTCTTGCTATTAAGGAATGATTTAACTCTGATTTTCGTGCAAAATTTGTCTGCAAGCAAGGTGCTAATGGGCTGTGCAACTCTGAAGAAAAGTCCATACCTTATTAAATTAGACCCTTACATTTATCTTCAACCTAAAAATAAATATAATTGGGTTAATAAATAAACAAGCCAAAATTCAATGAGATAAAATACATTTTAGCAATTTAGTCCTTAACATATCCTATGATTAAATCGTCTCATTAATCCTAGGCATATAAAATTTTTAATTACTGTAATATATAAATTCTACCAAAATTAAACCCCGTTCATGCTTCAACCCAAGTCTAACTCATCAATCTTATGATTTTGACATGTCTGGAGTCTAATCTCAATGTAATTTTCACGGGTCAAATTTGGGTGTTTACAACTATGCATTAGCTTTTCAAACTCCTTATAGAGAGATTCGTTAGTAGCACCAAATAGAATATCAACATATATTTGCACAATAATGATATCATCTTTGTTAGTTTTCACAAATAAAGTTGAGTCTATTTTTCTTCTTGTAAAGCATTTTGAGATAAGATTTGAGCTTAATCTATCATAACAAGCCTTAGGTGCTTGTTCAAGACCATACAATGCCTTTTTCAATTTGTAAACATGTTGTGGATGCTCATGGTTTTCAAATCCTAGAGGTTGTTCAACATATACTTCTTCCATGATATATCCATTTACAAAAGCACTCTTCACATCCATTTGACAAAGTTTGAAAGATCTTAATGATGCAAATGCAAGTAACATGCGAATGGATTCAAGTCTAGCTACTGATGCAAAAGTCTCATCATAACCAATACCTTCCTATTGATTGAACCCTTGTGCAACCAATCGAGCTTTGTTACATACCATAGTTCCGGATTCATCAAGCTTGTTTTGAAAGACCCATTTGGTTCCAATCACAAGATGGTCTTTTGGCCTTGCAATATTCTCTTACACATTGTTTCTTTCAAACTGATTAAGTTCCTCTTGCATTGCCATTGTCCAACTCTCATCATATGGCATCTTTGGCATTTTTCGGTTCTACTTAAGATAGAAATGCAAGATATGAGTTGATGTTCTGTAGGGAGGATCTAGTTGTGACTCATTTTCTTGGATCTCCCAATATGGCCTCAGCTGAGTGGCCTCTTGGTGTACGAACATCAGTGTTTATCTATTGTGAGCTAGAACCAAGTTCTGAAACATTTGGGTGCATTTCATCACTCTGAACACTTGGTTTGGGTGAAACTAAATATTGTTGAATGTCAACCAAATCAGAAGGCTGCTTTTCTTTTGCATCATCAACATCAATAACTTGTGGCTGATTTTTAGGGGTAAACTCAATTTCGGTATCACCACTAAGATCATCCGTGTCAATCTCATCAAAAAACACATGCATAGATTCTTCAACAACCATAGTTCTTTTGTTATAGACACGATACGCTTTATTTCTTAGTGAGTATCCTAGAAAAATACCATCATGAGACTTAGCTTCAAACTTGTCAAGAATATTTTTTGTGTTTAAAATGTAACACTTGGAGCTAAATGTTTGAAAGCATGCAAGAATTGGCTTTCTGCTATGCCAAATCTCATAAGGTGTCTTTTCAATCAATAGACACAATGAGATTCTATTGAAAATATAGCATGTTGTGTTCACACCCTCAGCCCAGAAATAGGCAGGTAACTTATACTCATTAAGCATAGTTCTAGTCATTTCTTGTAAGGTTCGATTCTTCCTTTCCACAACCTCAGTTTGATGAGGTGTTCTAGGAGTCGAAAATGTGTATTCAATGCTACTTTGTTCACAGAAGTGTTTGCAGATGGAATTATCGAATTCCCCTCCGTGATCACTTCTAATTTTAGAAATCTTATACCCTTTTTCATTTTGTAATTTTCTAATAAGTGAGCTAAATTCATAACAAGCATGGTCCTTTTGAGCAAGAAAGGCAACCCATTTAAATCTATAGTAATCATCAACAAAAACAAATGCATAACTTTTGCCACCAAGACTTACAATTCTCATAAGACCAAATAGATCAATATGTAAAAGCTCAAGGAGTCGAGAAGTTGATACCACATGTTTTTGCTTAAAGGAATTCTTAATTTGCTTACGAAGCTAAAATGCTCTGCATTTGGTTTCTGCTTCGAATTTTAGCTTTGGTAGTCCAGCAACCAAATCCTTCTTTAACAGAATTGAGATGAGCTCAAGAATTGCATGTTCGAGCCTCTTGTGCCACAGGGTTAGAATCTTTGTTGTTGCACTAAAACACTTGATCTCAGGATTAGTAACATCATTTAAACATATAGAGTATAGGTTTCCAATCCTTTTTTCCTATAAATACGACTTTCTCATCATCAATCTTACTCACAAGACATCGTGATTATTCAAATGTAACTCTAAATCCTTTATCACATAGCTGACTAATACTCAACAGAATGAACTTAAGATTATTAATAAGAAGCACATGCTCAATAGTAGGATTAGCACCAATCTTACCAATACTGAGAATTTTACCTTTTGAGCTATCACCAAAAGTAACATTATCTTGGTGTTTTGAAAGGAGGGATGAAAACTTGATGAGTCACCTGTCATATGTCTTGAACAACCACTATCCAGAACCCATTCATCCCATGCATCATGTCAAATGAACAAGTTTAAAGTATCCAAACTAACTTGGGTCCTTCAGTGTTAGATTTGGTTCCTTTCAGAACCTAAATATATTTCAAATGATTAATTCTCTTCCTATAAGTGCAAGATCTGATTGCGTGACCAATGTTTCCACAATATTAGCATGAAATGTCAGGTCTATGTGAGTGCTCATTGTTAGTATAATATGCCCAAAAGCCAATCAATGGATGTTTATTTGTAGTCATGTATACACATTAAGGTTATTCCAATAAATATCATTTATGAGATAAACGCTTGCACATATTTATAACCCTAGAATATTTATATATTCTTAAATGTCCCTAGTCGATTATTATTATGGATGGGTTGTAATAATAAATTAAGACTAGCGTATGTTGAGAATTAAATGTGATATGAATTCTACACACGGGTACAAGTTAGAGAACTTGTGGACTGGACCGACCCACATAAGAACGCTACATGGAACGTTATATGATTGTCATTAGCGGTTCTTATATGTATTGTCCTTAGACCTGTGATCATCAAGGTTCCCAACATATGAGTCGTATACTTTGATATTACTCTTGGCTATTTCGTAAATGAGTAGACTTAGTGTAATCATTGGGTATATGATAAATGTGTAGTGGGTTTTGTATGATTCAGAGGGGATTCGTCCAACCCATATAACGGGTATATTATCGGATGGTTTCTTGACGGAGTTGAACTGGAAATGCATGGCCATGCTCAGATTATGATATGGTGATATCATAGGTATCCGTTTTACGCGGTTAACTCGAGGATCAAGAAACCGAGAGTGAACATATGCGAGATTGACATATTCCATGTCTCGTGTTTAATCTTGATAACGGGACTAAGGGACGATGACATGTTTACGAGGCATATGAATCAGTACTGATCTTGTCGTTCGGGTAGCAATGATGTGTTGCTAGACGCCGCTCTTTGCTTATAATTGTAAATGAGTTTACAATTATTGCCGGATGTTACAAGTGCCTACAGGGTCACACACTTAGAGCCGTTGATTCAAGCTGGTGGTTGAACCATGGTTGGACCGTGGTTGAACCAGGCATTTGAGTTTGTGGTTGGACCATGGTTAGACCAGGGTCGTTTTGGGCTGGTTTGGTTCACTAAATGTCTGATTTATTGAACCATAATTAGTGCCATTTGATGTGTAATCCCACCAAGAGTTAGTGGAGACATGATTATCTAAAAGCTAATCAACCTTTGGCCACTTTGTCTCTTGCTTTTGTGAGTGGGATTTGATTAAGCATAATCTGATTATGCTTTGTGTATTCATCACTAAGTCTGAAAATTTTTAGAGGATTGAGCCTTGAGAGTGTCTTGAGAGTTTTTGTGAGTTTCAGACCATACACACCTTCTTTCAGAAAGAAGAAAATACCACAAACTCTAGCGTCTGAAACCTGCTGCTAGCACATCAGTTCGGGGGTGCTCGGGTTGGAAATCGTGAGACGGTTTCCGGCTAGTCGTCAACAGTTCGTGTGGATACCGTAGAGGGGCGGGATTTCTGTTCGGCTCTTGCTGATTCGGATCATCAGTTGAGTGAAAGACCTCAACCATTTCCAGGTACGAAAAAATTGTTATTCGGTTTAGCTACCCTTCACTTGGATCCTCCATGTGTAACCGGTTTTTCCGCTGCGTATGTTATTGTATTTGATTGTCAATTTGCATGCCTGGATACCTACAATGGTAGCGGAGCCTCTTGTGAAACGCTAAACCGAATTTGTTGTGCATATGTTTGATATGTACCCATAAATATATGTGATATGTTGTATTTGATGTAGCATGATCATATATATAGAATTCAATTATGTATATGTGATATACATGCTGATGTTGGTTTATGTCAAAAGTGTTTTGACAACAAGCACTTGATTGGTATGTGATATCAATCAAGGGGATCTTCGCAGTAAGTCGAATGAGTTCGACAAGAAAAAATTGATTGTCGGTTTGCGTATAGACGAATGTCGTTCTAGTACAGCAGGGCCTAGACATCGATGTTGGTTAGACGAACATCGATGTTCACATGAGTTTTGCCTTGGTCGGATCTTCCAAACATCGATGTTGTGTGACAAACATCGATGTTCTAATGAAGATTGGCTTTGGCGGAATCTTGAAACATCGATGTTCATGAGTTAAACATCGATGTTCTCATGTTGAGTGGCCTTGGAAGAACTCTCAAACATCGATGTTCAAGAGTTAAACATCGATGTTCTTGAGCACTGCCAAATTAGTTTGAGAATCCAGAATTCTCCAACATCGATGTTCAAGAGGTAAACATCGATGTTCATGAGTTCCAGAAGTCTCCAACATCGATGTTTAAAAGTTAGACATCGATGTTTAAAAGTACTGTCAGAAATCTTGAACTTTCAGAACTCCAAGACATCAATGTTCAAAAGTGAACATCGATGTTCTAGAGCTCTGCCAAAAAGAATTAGAGTTCCAGTTTCTCACAACATCGATTTTCAAGTGTTAAACATCAATGTTCATGGGCTCTGCCAAAAGGTTTGGAGCTCCAGAGCCTCAGAACATCGATGTTCAGATCAAGACATCGATGTTCTTGAGTTCCAGAGGCCATTGGACATCGATGTTCAAGCTAGGAAATCAATGTTCATGAGCAATGCCAAGTGGTTGGCGAGAATCAGATTCTCACAACATCAATGTTCACTGTTAGACATCGATGTTCTCATGTATTTTTAGTTTCCAAATTTACAAACATCAATATATGATTCATCAAGAACATGCATGTAATGTATTGGAACAATATGTTGATGAAAAATATTAAGTTCTTCTTGTGTTGCCTTCCATGATAAGCACTCATCATTGCTTAGATCAACACTTGGTAGGTTTTGCCAAAGCAAGGTGCCAATGTTTATCCTAGCAAGGTGCGACGCGATAATTGTAATATCGGAACTGCTTATTATGGTGTTGAACTTAACTAGGTCATCTTAATAGGATTAAGGACTTAGAGTCAAGGAGTTGAGCTAAGTCTATGAGATAGACAAGAACAAGTGTTGTTCACTCAACTATCCAAGAGTTACATGAGATGTAATTGACAAGAGTTGTCTACCTAAATAACTATGAAGTAACCGATCAGCCAAAGCTGACTTATCTAGTAGTGAAATATGGATCTTGGCCTACTTATATGATTGTCTTGATTCATATAGTAGGAGCATCATTTAATAGAATTCCTTGTTAAATGATTTTGTATGCATGACTCTTATTTGTGTGAGTTGATCATTGTTGTAGAATTTCCATGGCACAAAACACTAGCACAATATCACTGCAATCTGCCCTTAAGAAGGAAAAGTTGAATGAGAATAACTTCCTAAAATGGTATCGCAACTTGAGGATAGTCCTCAAACAAGAAAGAAGTTGTATGTCCTTGAAGGGCCCGTTCCAAATGAACCGGCGCCTAGTGCTTCTAGGGCAAGAAGGGATGCTTACAAGAAGCATCTTGATGATGCATTGGATGCATCATGCCTTTTGCTTATAACCATGGACTCTGAGCTTCAGAAGCAACATGAGAAATTAGGGGCGTTCGTTGTGATCGAACACCTGAGAGGTATGAGACCTCTAAGGCATTGTTCCAATGCAGGATGGCTGAGTCATCACCCATTAGACCTCATGTGCTCAAAATGATTGGATACATTGAGAGCCTTGAGGGTCTTGGTTTTCCTTTGCAGAAGGAGTTGGCTGTTGATCTAGTCCTGCAATCGTTGTCGGATAGTTACAGCCAATTTGTCATAAACTTCAATATGAATCATCTTGACAAATCCTTGTCTGAGTTGCTCAACATGTTAGGAACAACTGAGCAATAGATGAAGGCAAACAAATCCAACAACATTATGATGGTTGGAAGTGGCAAGGGAAAGGGTAAGGGCAAGGTGAAGAAATTTGCAAAAAATTTTGGTGCATCTTCTTCACAAGTGCTGAAACCCTAAGGTGGTGTTGCAAAGGAAGGTCAATGCTTCCATTGCAAGAAGTCCGGTCTTTGGAAACGTAACTACCCTGTTTACCTTGAAGAGGTAAAAAAGCAGAAGGGAAGTAAGACTTCCGCTTCAGGTATTTTCGTTATAGAAGCTAATATCTCTATCTCAGCATCATGGGTATTAGATACCGGTTGTGGTTCTCACATTCGTGTAAATGTGAAGGAACTGAGAAAGAGTAGGAGATTGGTAAAGGGTAAGATAGACCTGAGTGTGGGAAATGGAGCAAGAGTTGCTGCATTAGCCGTAGGAACTTACTATATTACCTTACCGAGTGGTTTGGCTTAGAGCTAGACAATTGTTATTATGTACCAACCAAAAGCAGGAATTTGATTTCTGTTTCTTGTCTTGACAAGAAAGGCTTTTCATTTGTAATAAAGAACAATTGTTGTTCTATTTATTTCAATGATGTTTATTATAGTGGTGTGTATTTGAGCAATGGTTTGTATGTTCTAAACCTAGAAACACCGATCTATAACGATAATACGAAGAAGGTTAGAATGAGCGATTCTAATGAAACCTATCTTTGGCATTGTCGATTGGGCCATATAAACGAGACACGTATTTCTAAACTCTATAAAGATGGACTTTTAGACTCATTTGATTTTGAATCATTTGAGACATGTGGGTCATGTTTAATAGGCAAGATGACGAAGGCTCCTTTTACCGGTAAAGGTGAAAGAGCTTCGGACTTGTTAGGTCTTATACATAGTGATGTATGTGGACCGATGTCGACACAAGCTAGAGGTGGATTTCAATACTTCATTACATTTACTGACGATTTCAGTAGGTATGGCTATGTGTATCTACTGAAACACAAGTTAGAATCCTTTGAAATGTTCAAAGAATTCAAGAATGAAGTACAGAATCAACTCGGGAAAAGTATTAAAATGCTTCAATCAGATCGAGGAGGTGAATACTTGGACCGAGAGTTTTTTGATCATCTAAAGGGTTGTGGTATAGTATCGCAACTCACTCCACCGGATACGCCTCAATGGAATGGTGTGTCCGAAAGGAGGAATAGAACCTTGTTAGACATGGTTCGTTCGATGATGAGTCAAGCTGACCTTCCTTCTTCATTTTGGGGACATGCATTATTGAGTGCTGCATTTACACTTAACCGTGTTCCATCTAAATCCGTCGAAAAGACACCATATGAGATATGGACTAGGAGGCGTCCCAATTTGTCTTTTATGAGAGTTTGGGGTTGTGAGGCTTACATGAGATGTGAAGCATCAGATAAACTCGGCCCTAAATCCGACAAGTGCCTCTTTGTAGGATACCCTAAGGAAACTAAAGGGTATTATTTCTACAGTCCCACAGAGCAAAAAGTGTTTGTTGCTCGGACTGCTATTTTTCTAGAAAGAGAATTTATTTCTAGAAGAATCAGTGGGAGGAGAATAGAACTCGAAGAAGTTCGAGATATTGAGGCTGAGATAGAACAAGGACAGGAACCACAAGAAGTTGTGGATGAGAATCCTGTGCCTGAAACACATGGACCGCGTAGGTCGAATAGGACTCGGTACGAGCCTGAGAGATATGGATTTCTTATGACTCACTCTAGGGACGTGATGCTCATAGATGAGGATGAGCCCACTTCCTATCAGCAGGCCATTATGGGTCCGGACTCTAAGAAGTGGCTAGAAGCCATGAATTCGGAAATGGAATCGATGTATGAAAACAAGGTGTGGACCTTGGTTGATCCACCTGAAGGGGTAAAATCCATAGGGTGCAAGTGGGTCTTTAAGAAAAAGACCGACATGGATGGTAATGTGATTACCTAAAAAGAGTGATTGGTGGCAAAAGGTTTCAAGCAACTTCATGGTATTGACTATGATGAAATTTTCTCGCCAGTTGCCATGGTTAAATCCATCCGGATTCTATTGGCTATAGCGGCATACTATGATTATGAGATATGGCAAATGGATGTCAAAACCGCTTTCCTTATTGGAAATCTTTTAGAGGATGTGTACATGATACAACCTGAAGGTTTTGTCGATCCAAAGAATGCCAATATGGTATGCAAGTTGCAGAGATCCATTTATGGATTGAAGCAAGCTTCTAGGAGTTGGAATCTTCGTTTTAATAAAGTGATAAAAGAGTTTGGTTTCATTAAGAATGAAGATGAACCATGTGTTTACAAGAAGGTTAGTGGGAGCATTGTTGTTTTCTTGTTGTTGTATGTTGACGACATCCTACTCATTGGGAATGACATTCCGACACTACAGTCTGTAAAGGCTTGGTTAGGGAAAAATTTCTCGATGAAGGACTTAGGAGAAGCTGCCTATGTGTTAGGTATAAAGATCTATAGAGATAGATCCAAAAGGCTTCTCGGGCTAAGTCAGAGTACATATATTGAAAAGGTGCTAAAGAGGTTTAGTATGCAACATTCCAAGAAAGGATTCTTGCCCTTGTCACATGGCGTAGCTCTCTCAAAGAATCAATGTCCTAGTACGACTAAGGAGAGAGAGCGGATGAGTAAGATTCCTTATGCTTCTGCAATAGGATCTATCATGTATGCCATGCTATGTACTCGACCGGATGTCGCTTTTGCTTTGAGTGTCACAAGCAGATACCAAGCTGATCCCGGTGAGAGTCACTGGACAGCAGTTAAGAACATCCTTAAGTACTTGAGAAGGATTAAGGATGCATTCCTAGTTTACGGAAGCGTGGATGAGCTTGTTGTAAAGGGTTACACAGATGCTAGCTTCCAAACCGATAGGGATGACTTTAGATCACAGTCAGGTTATGCGTTATTGTCTTGCAGGTGGTACTGTATGCTGGAAGAGTTCTAAGCAAGAGACAGTTGCAGATTCTACAACCGAGGCTGAGTACATTGCTGCCTCAGATGCGGCGAAAGAGGCTGTTTGGATTAAGAAGTTCGTAACTGAACTTGGGGTGGTTCCTAGTATTGAGAGTCCGATTGAGCTCTATTGTGACAACAATGGGACAATCGCACAGGCTCAAGAACCTAGATACCACCAGAGATCCAAACATATACTCCGACACTATCATCTTATTAGAGAGATCATAGATAGAGGCGATTTGTAGTCATGTATACACACTAATGTTATTCCAATAAATATCAGTTAAGAGATAAACGCTTGCACATATTTATAACCCTAGAATATTTATATATTCTTAAATGTCCCTAGTCGATTATTATTATGGATAGGTTGTAATAATAAATTAAGACTAGCGTATGTTGAGAATTATATGTGATATGAATTCTACATACGGGTACAAGTTAGAGAACTTGTGGACTGGACCGACCCACATAAGAACGCTACATAGAACGTTATATGATTGTCATTAGTGGTTCTTATATGTATTGTCCTTAGACCTGTGATCATCAAGGTTCCCAACATATGAGTCGTATACTTTGATATTACTCTTGGCTATTTCGTAAATGAGTAGACTTAGTGTAATCATTGGGAATATGATAAATGTGTAGTGGGTTCCGTATGATTCAGAGGGGATTCGTCCAACCCATATAACGGGTATATTATCGGATGGTTTCTTGATGGAGTTGAACCGGAAATGCATGGCCATGCTCGGATTATGATATGGTGATATCATAGGTATCCGTTTTACGCGGTTAACTCGAGGATCAAGAAACCGAGATTGACATATTCCATGTCTCGTGTTTAATCTTGATAATGGGACGAAGGGACGATGACATGTTTACAAGGCATATGAATAAGTAATGATCTTGTCATTCGGGTAGCAATGATGTGTTGCTAGACGCCGCTCTTTGCTTATAATTGTAAATGAGTTTACAATTATTGCCGGACGTTATAAGTGCCTACAGGGTCACACACTTAGAGCCGTTAATTCGAGCTGGTGGTTGAACCATGGTTTGACCGTGGTTGAACCAGTCATTTGAATTTGTGGTTGGACCGTGGTTAGACCAGGGTCATTTTGGGCTGGTTTGGTTTACTAAATGTCTAATTTATTGAACCATAATTAGTTCCATGTGATGTGTAATCCCACCAAGAGTTAGTGGAGACATGATTAGCTAAAAGCTAAAAGCTAATCATGTTGGCCAAAGGTGTTGGCCACTTTGTCTCTTGCTTTTGTGAGTGGGATTTGATTAAGCATAATCTGATTATGCTTTGTGTATTCATCACTTGAGTCCAAAAATTTTCAGAGGATTGAGCCTTGAGAGTGTCTTGAGAGTTCTTGTGAGTTTCAGACCATACACACCTTCTTTCAGAACGAAGAAAAAACCACAAACTCTAGCTTCTGAAACCTGCTGCTAGCACATCAGTTCGGGGGTGCTCTGGTTGGAAATCGTGAGACGGTTTCCGGCTAGTCATCGACAGTTCGTGTGGATACCATAGAGGGGCGGGATTTCTGTCTGGCTCTTGCTGATTCGGATCATCAGTTGAGTGAAAGACCTCAACCATTTCCAGGTACGAAAAAATTGTTATTCGGTTTAGCTACCCTTCACTTGGATCCTCCATGTGTATCCGGTTTTTCCACTGCGTATGTTATTGCATTTGGTTGTCAATTTGCATGCCCAGATACCTACACTCATGAGGTCTAGGTCTATAGTGGTCACGATATCTAGGTCTATATAGAGTTTTGGATTCCGCTTTAACATATTTAGCAGGCAGATTTGGCTTGTTAAAAACCATATGCTTCGCACCTATCCCTCTTTTGTCTAGTGAGTGCTTTTATTGACCTAGCAACATGTTTAGGCTATTATTTCCTTTAGTAAATTTATCCATGGAGCATTTCAAGTCCTTTACTTCAGCTTTAAGCACATCATTCTCTTCAATCAATCTTTCACAAGTGCTTAAATTACATGCTAACTTTTTCTCAAGACCATCATATGCACTTTGAGTAGTAAGACGTTCCTTTTTCATAGATTCACATATAGACAAACTTTCAGCATGAGCATGTTGAAGAGTTTCATATGTAGTTTTGTGAGATGCATGATCATATTCAAGGAGGTCAATGGGTTTCTTGTATGCATTGTTCTGCTTGAGTGCTTTTTCATACTTATCATGCAATTCGTCAAAATTGTCTTGTAATTCATCAAAAGTGTAGCCAAGAGATTCATTTACCTCGGGTTCTTCTCTAGGCATCAAGCATAGCTTTATTGCCTCTTTAGAGTCAGAATCACTTGATGAATCCAAATCATCCCAAGCTGGCCTAGTCTTCTTTTCTTTGCTTCTGAAGGGACCATATTTGGCTTTTTGATATGGACATTCTAACTTGATATGGCCCGGGCAGTTGCAGCCTGTGAACACCTAAATTTGGACCGTCCATACTTGCTTAAGCTAAAGCTCCTATGTGTCTTGAAACCTGGGTTGATTTGTTAACTTGGCCTAGGGAATAGGAATATTAGGGTTTAGAGTAGTGAAGTGTGGTATTTTGGTTGGTTTGGACTCATAGTATTTTTAAACCCAATGTTAGTTAGATAACTAGACTTTTGGCCAAAAGAGTTTCGAGTTTTAAACTAATCAAAATGTGGACTTTCCAGGAAATAACCAGCCCATAAACACATCTTTTGACCCACAATTAAATTTTGATTTTCAGAATTGATGTTTCCATGTAGGTGAAAATGTGTTTTATGATAATTGATGTAGAAACTAAGCAATCTTGGGGATTATTGTTGATTGGAATGATTATGGGGATTGGGAATTGGGAGGACCCGATATCTTTGGAGTCGCCACCCGAATTTTATTAAAAGACAAAATTCAGGTAAAACTATTCTTGACTCTCAATGGCTCCATTTAAAGCAACCGATTAGCGAACCAAAGATATTGGGCTCGGGGGTTCGTCACGGATGGGAAGGTGTTAGGCACCCATCTGTCTTGGGGCGAAACTTTGTGCAATTGAGGAATAATTACATGCCTTGTGAAAGTGTGTGTTGTGTGGAAGCAAATCACATAAGATATCAAAATAAAATTGAAACAAAAAGGAAATAAAAATAATTGGGCTTGAGTTTCCACCACTAGAAACCACCTATGTACCCCGGCGGCCGGGTTCAAAGCCCACGTAGTTTTTGTCATGGCATCACAGCAACACTTATATCATAAAAAGCATCATTATCATCATCAAATCACCAACAAATAGTGATCAATAAGAATTACAATCAAAAAGGGGTTAGAGTACTTATCCTGGATGTTGAACAGAATCTATGAGTCGTCTTCTACTGGATTTTAGGCAATAAAAACGGTCGATTCAGCTTCTGGGCCCAACATAAAAGTTATAGATCTCCCTCTTGGCTTTCCAGAGAGTTTAATATCACAGAAATTCAACTTCTAGGACTCCAAATATGGATTATTTTCTAAGACTGCTCGCATCAGGTCCTTCTACTCGAATTCTCCGCCTTTTTGGCCTCCAGATTGCCTTTGATTGCTCCCTCCTCCTGATCTTATTTTGTTGGTGTCTTTCTTGATGCTTCACCAAGAAATTCCTCTAGAATTTCTGTCCTAAAAGTGTTTCTAGACTTAGAGAGATAGAGTATCTCCAATCACTAATGCTTATGGGGGAGTATGCGTAAAAGAGAATGTTCCCTTGGAATGTGAGAGGGGGCCCTATTTATAGTGTTCTGGGTGAGTGCAGGGGCATGGACCTCTTAATGATCAATATTATGGCCAAAAATCTGGGCCAAAACTGTGTAAAATTAAATTAGGGGCGAAATCGGGGAAATTGGGCAATTCTGGGCACCCATAACTGCCATGGCCGGCGGTCATCTGTGGATGGCCGCCCGGACCTGGCGGTCGTCTTGCGAGGACCGCCCGGTCCCCCTACATTCCACCCATTCTTTCCTTTTTTTATCCCAATTTTCCCTAATTCCTCCATGATTTGATTCAACCGCGTAGTGAACCCCTAATCAACCTAGAATCACCTCTTTTCTTGATTACTACTCCTCCCAATCATTCAATAACTGATTGATTACAAATCATTCTCCCATTTGATATAAGATCATACTAAAAACACATTTTCCATTTAAATGAAGATCTAACTCTGATTTTCCACGAAAATTAGAGCTAAAATTAGCCTGCAAGAAATGTGTTTATATGCTGATTAACTCTGGAAGGTCCATATTCCATTAACTTAGGCCCTCAAATTCATCCTTAACCCAAAAATAAATCATCTCAATATAATTGGGTTAAAATAAACAAGAAACCACAAATAAATGAAATAGGACAATATTTTAATGAATTGGAACTTAATATATTTTTATCCTAAGATTAAATCATCTCATTAATCCTAAGGTTCAAACACATAAATCCCAATTCATAAAATATATGCATTTTGCTAAAATAAATTCTAAGTGTGCCTTAGCCAAAGACCAAATCATCTCATTAATCTTATGGTTTGAGCATACCCAAAATCTAAGTTAGAAGAATATCTATGGGTCAAATTTGGGTGTTCACAGGTGCCCCTCGTTGATGAGTCCTTAGAAAATAAGGACGAAAGAACACAAGAAAGCAACAACTAAATTTGAATGGCTTGATGTAAGTGGTGTGTGTCAATAGTTGGAGCACCCCGTGCTCCACTTGAGGAATCATCTCATCCTGAAGGTTGTTGGTTGCCAGGAATCATCTCATCCCGGGGTTTGCGAGAACCGGGTCCTCGGCTTTGTGGGAATCATCTCATCCCAAGGTTGTGGTTGTCGGGAATCATCTCATCCCCAGGTTTGCGAGAACTGGGTCCTCGGCTTTGTGGGAATCATCTCATCCCAGGTTGTGGATTTCGGGAGACATCTCATCCCGAGGTTTGGGAGAACCGGGTCCTCGGCTTTGTGGGAATCATCTCATCCTATAGTTGTGATTGTCGGGAATCTTCTCATCCTGTGGTTTGCAAGAACCGGGTTCTCGGCTTTGTGGGAATCATCTCATCCAAGGTTTGTGATTGTCGGGAATCATCTCATCCCGTGGTTTGCAAGAAGCGGGTCCACGGCTTTGTGTTTTGTGAGGACCGGGTCCTTGGCTTATGTTTGCGGGGACTGGGTCCTCGGCTTTGGTTTCACTCCCCTCTTGGTTTCCCTTACATCTGGTTTGTTTATCTCATGAATTGCGGGAACTAAGACCCGGCTTTGGTTTTACTCATCTCATGGTTTGCTCGTTTCTTGATACCTCATATCTGGATTTCCTCATCTCATGGTTTCTCGCTTCTGGATACCTCATGTTCTCTCAACTCGGGATCACAAGGAGTGGGTCCTTGGCTTGTCTTTTGGGTTGATCTCAACTCGAGGTTGCGAGGACTAGGTTCTCAGCTTTGGATTTGTCTCAAGGTCGACTCTTCTCTGGTTTTGCAAGAACCGGGTCTTCGGCTTTGGGTTTATCTTATCTCAGGGTTGTGAGGATCGGGTCCTTGGCTTTTCACTCTCATCGTCTATCAGGGAAGGTTATGGATGCCGTTTCATGGCCTGGTTGTCTTATCGCTCGGTATCTCAGGTTCACTCATCGTCTAACTAGTCTAAGAAAGGTGTCGTCTCGCAGTTGGGTTTGTCTATGGTTCATGTCTCTCGTGCTCCCTGGTTCCCTAGTGGGTTTGAAAGAAATGGGGTGTGTCGTGCCCCTTGCTTAAATGCGGGCACATCACAGCCCTGGTTCGATTTTCTCGAGGTGGGGCATGATGCCCCTAACATCATGAAGTTGTAATTTCGAAGGCGGGGTCTAGCATGCCCCTGGTTTAGAATCATCCCGGGTGTCCCAGCCCTCGGTCAATCAGGTGATCTACTTTCTTGGGTGTGGGCATGGCATGTGGGCATGGCATGCCCGTTATTCCACAAATAAGGTCATATAGAAATTCCGGCATGCCATGGCCCTCCAGTCATCAACCCTAGGAAATGTGAGTCAACATCAAGTGATGAATTTATGATGTTGTCACTTTCATTGATCGCTTATCCTCAACCGAGTCTACCTTCTCAAGGAATCCATGTTCTACATGTAAATGATGCATGAGCATGTCTACAATGTGTTCATATTTTCAATGCATGAGGGTGCCCCTAGCTTCTACATGTTTGCTTTTAGATGCAAGTGCTTATGACATATTTTCCTCTTTCCCTTTCTCTCTTCCCCTTTTCGATTTTTCCTCTCTTTCTCTCGTTTTCTCTCTCCTCGTCTCTCCTCTTTTCTCTATCTCCCGTTCTTCCTCTTGCCTTTTCTTCTCTCTCTCTCCTCTTCTTTTTTTTCTCTTTTTCTCTTTTCCTTTTCTTCCTCTCTTCCCTTTTTCTCTCTTTTCTATATATCTCTCCTTTCTCCTCAAATGCAAGTGCTTCCTAATTCTACATGATGTGTTTGCTTCTTGAATGCAAGTGCTCCATACTTTTACATGGTACGTTTGGATGTAAATGCCTCTAATATGATGCATGAGCAATGAAAATCATTCGAGCCAAGGTGAAAGTTAAGCAACTAGAGAAAAAACGAGTTATCCCATCAAAATCACAAAATCATCAAAGAGAAGGGTTCCCCAACAACTATGAACTCAATCATTTCAAACTTTAACTAGGACCCCAAGGATGAACATTCCTTGTTGAAAGGTTTGGATGGATGTAGAATTGTCTAGTCAAGGCAAGATGGATGGATGAATGAATATCTCTTCGAAAATAGATGGAGGCGATATTCCTAGACGCTTGTGCATGCCTATATCCGAGTAATTTGTCTTCAATGGGAGAAGTTGTCTTCAAGGCAATGTCATCTACCATATGGATTTCCCTTGTCATTGGCTATTAACCCCCAATTCTCCTTTAGCCTTAACTTTTGCCTAGGTTGTCCATGTGGGTTTTCAACCTAGCAGTCTTGTCCTAACTTTTGCCTAGGCCGCCCTTTCGGGTTTTCAACCTAGCAGACTCTTTTTCCTTTTCTTTCTCTTTATTTTTTCTTTTCTCTTCAAGGGGATAGCAACCATAGGCACAGAATAATGAGACCATGAAGTTTAGGCAAGATCAAGATCACTCGGGCTAGGTATACTCGGATTACCAATGGGGAGGTAAACTTTCAACCTTAATTAAGAACCATCTAGCTCAGCTATGTCTAAGAGACTATTGGAAAGATGTGCTTCATGATGACCGAATTCAAGATGAGTTTTTGGAGAGAAACGGACTTGACATCTACAACTTTATGAACCCAAACTACATGTCCGTAAGAAGGGGCCTTATAACTACAAAAGAGGTCTGGATACCAAGGATGCAATCAACAGCGTGACATGTCTTTTTGACAACGACTCTAATCTTTCAATTGAATCAATCTGGGAACATAATTTATAGACCGGGCCCATTGCCAGAATGGCTACGTATCTATGGATGTGGTGTTTGGCTTTAGGTATTTGTTAGGGTCAGTGTTTGGTTTGAGGTGTTTGTCAGGGTCGCTGTTTGGTGGGGAGTTCGATGCGATAGTTATGCGAGGGGAACACTTGTTCTTTCATCAAGATTTCTTCCTTCCATCTTGGTTTCAATATTCAAACACTAAAGGTCACTTCCCCCTTGCTTTTCTCCTTTTCGTTTTGTTTTCGGTAGGGGACACATTTGGTATCATCTGGATCATTTTTCATGGATTGTGGTTTGGACAATGCCCCTCTTTTTTTCCCTTTCTTCTTTTCTTTCCTTTGTTTTTGAGGAGGATGACATCTTCTTTGAGCAGAGGAACTTTTTGGAAACTTGATTCATTTTTTAGAGCGGCATTTTTTTACAAGTGTTCAAGTGGATATGACGGGGTTAACATGGAGGCTGGGCTAGATATATGTCAACATGGGTATATGTTTAAAGGCTAGTACGGGTAAGTGTTTAGGAATCAGTTGGGGTTCATTGAATATATGTTGGGTAAGGTCGGATTACATCTATAGACTCAGGTCTTTGTAGTTCGTTTTATGGCCCTCTAGTTTGATCCAATAGAATATCATAAAGTCGTGCACACTATGCCACATATAGACAGAAGATAAGGAAATCAGAATTTTCTTCCTTATGTAAAAAATCAAAGCACAAACAATGACATTGTTAATTGTTGGACATAGAATTTAGCTATCGCCCCTTTTGACTCAACTTAACTTCTAGACTCTAAAGAGCAACTACCCCGCTTCTCCCAATTCTTGATGGTCATTCTATCCATACTTAGCAATTCGATCTATGGTTTTCGGTTGACTCTCACTTGCACTTCTTGTTCACCCCTCAGAATGCATCATCCCTATTGTCATCTTCACCATTATCTCCGAACCTTCCCCATTGTCTTCTTATTGTGTCTCCATCACTGTTCTCACTACCATCTTCATTGTTTTCCAATTTTTGGGGCTCACATCTTGTTCATTTGAGAAGGCCCAATGGCAATGTCTCTGCTCGATACCCCAGCTTCGCTCATCAACTCCGCTTGTCAGTTCGGTCCCTCATCGTATGGTTCTTCCCTCAGCTTCTCATCTTGGATCATCAACTCGGTTCACAAATAAAAACCAGGGCTTACATCTCCATCCTTGAATAAGGTTTGATCAGGTCACCTCATCTCACCTCTCCTATTGTAAATACTTGGGCTTGCATCTCCTCTCACGAGAAGGCCCAAACATCAATTCTCCCTATTCCTTTTCTCCTCACCGTACCTTATCTCATCTCATCTTCTTCTCGTGCTCTTCTTCATTATTTCTTTCACAAAACTGAGATTTTCATTCCATCCCATGAGAAGGCCCCCTTGGTTTGTCTTAGCTCGTATACTCAACTCTCATCAGCTCGGCTTGGCTTTGCATCTCGGTTCCATGGCTTCCCAACTCGGCATCTCAACTTGACAACTCGAATTGGCTACTATACTTGGTATCTCAACTCAGTTCATCAACACAGCTCATCAACTTGGTTCACAAACAACATCGGGGCTTATAACATCCTCCTTAGGAGAATACCCAGACTTGCTTCTCCTCTCACGAGAAAGCCAAACCAAGTCATCCCATCTCCCCTCTTCTGCCATCAATACTAGGGCTTACATCTTCTGTCACGAGAAGCCCAAAGTCACCTCGGTGTCTTAATTCAATGCCTCATCATTGCTTCTGCCTACTCCCCATCTCTTGCTTTGGGATACATCCATGACTTCCAATGTCTCCCCTATCTCCTTGCCTGTCTTCCGATCGCAGGATCATCGTCTTTGGGATTCATCCAGTGTCTTCGCCACCTCCTTGCCTACCTCTCATTCACAGGGTCATTGCCTTGGGATACGTCCATCATCTCTAATATCTTCACTACCTCCCTCCAACTAAGGCATTCCTCACCCGTGGTGTCCTAAGCGTACAATTTTAGTAATAAAGTTCAAGGTCGCCTGGAGCCCTAGACTTAAGCTTTGTTTTCCTTCAAAACATTTGGACGTGGTAGGAAAAAACAATGGAATATATTCGCAAAACATGTTTCAATATTCTTTCAAAACATTGCTTCCTTTTTTTTTCTTTGACGACTCAGGTCCACAAAGATGAGGATTTAAAAAAGTGAAACACCCTAGCTCGAATTTGTGTTTTATGCCTTGAAAAATATGTAATGCAATGCTCGATGTATGCAAATATAAATTCCCTAAAACAAGGTAGACCAATTGAACGTTGACGTCGACAGGGGAAACAACACCAAAATTTTATCATCAGCTTAAACATGTATACTTACTCCCCTAGGGTTCGTTTACTAGAGTCATCAATTCACACTACGCAATATAGCACCCTACGCAGAGTTAGTGCGGCGGTCCCGAAAATTTTTTTATTTGCTATACTCTTTCCTATATATTTTTTATTGGTTTTTTAGTTTTTCGAAATGAAAACACTCTATTTACACATACTCGAATCCACAACAATAATCACACAAAATGGTCTTACCACTTAATGATTCATCATGCATGAGATGCTCAGGGTATGCAGCTGGTTGGGGGCTAAAGATTGCCACTAGGGAATAGTTTGACATACTCACATGTGATAATGGATATCGCGTGAGGTCCAAGGCCCATTAATCCCCATCATTGTTAAGCATCGAGAAACGGGTTCACTCAAGCCACTATCGTTTAAGGAAAGCACTGTAGCGGACTCGGATTCCCTCGCCCTCTTATGGTAGAGGCTTCACATCAATCATCATGAATGCAAGGCACTTATGATGACACAAAAAAGGCATACAAAGTTCGACGATTGAACAAAGTTTCTTAATGTTAGTGTAATATGCCCAAAAGCCAATCAATGGATGATTGTTTGTAGTCATGTATATACATTAAAGTTATTCCAATAAATATGATTATGAGATAATCGCTTGCACATATTTATAACCCTAGAATACTTTGTATTCTTAAAATGTCCCTAGTCGATTATTATTATGGATGGGTTGTAATAATAAATTGAGACTAGCGTAATGTTGAGAATTATATGAGATATGAATTCTACATACGGGTACAAGTTAGAGAACTTGTGGACTGGACTGACCCACATAAGAACCCTACATGGAACGTTATATGATAGTCATTAGTGGTTCTTTTATATGTATTGTCCTTAGACTTGAGATCATCAAGGTTCCCAACATATGAGTCGTATACTTTGATATTATTCCTAGTCATCCATAACTGGGTGGTCTTAAGGGTAATCATTGGGTATATGATAAATGTGTAGTGGGTTTTGATTGATCAAGATGGGATTCGTCCGACCCATATAATGGGTATATTATCAGATGGGCCTCTTGATAGAGTTGAACTGTAAATGCATGGCCATGCTCGGATTATATGATATGGTGATATCATTAGGATTCGTTTTACACAGTTAACTCGGGGATCAAGAAACTAAGATTAAACATATACGAGATTGACGTTTTCCATGTCTCGGTTTAATCTTGATAATGGGACGAAAGGACGATGACATGTTCCGAGGCATATAAAATCAGTACTGATCTTGTCGTTCGGGTAGCAATGATGTGTTGCTAGACGCCGCTCTTTGCTTATAATTGTAAAATGAGATTTTACAATTATTGCCGAACGTTACAAGTGCCTACAGGGTCACACACATAGAATCGTTGATTCGAGCTGGAAAGTTGAACCGTAGTTGGACCATGGTTCAACCAGGTGTGGTTAGACCATAGTTGGACCGTGGTTGGACCAGGGTCGTTTTGGGCTGGTTTGGTTCAGTTATTGACAGAATTATTGGACCAAATTAGTGCTGTGATGAGTTTTTGTACATTAGTGGAGACATGGTTATGTGGAGACATAATCATACAAGATAATGGGTATCTTAATCATGATGGGCCATTATGTTGGCCATTACCCTAAGCACTAATTGAGTGGCATAATTAGATTATGTTTTGGTTTTTTTGGCTGATAGCATTCTGGTTTTTGAGAGCCTTGAGAGTGTTTTTCAGACCAGTAAGAACACACCCAAACACTCACCCATTCTTTGAGAATGAAAGTAACACCACATAGCTCCCGGAAATCCGTAGCTAGCACCACGGTTCGGGAGTGCTTGGGTTGGAGATCGTGAGACGTTTTCCGACTATGATCGACGGTTCGTGTGGATACCGTAGAGGAGCAGGATATCCTTCTGACTCTAGCTGATTCAGTTCATCAGTTGGGTGAAACACCTCAACCGTTTCAGGTACGAAAATTTTTGTTGTTCGGTTTAGTTGCTTCACATGGATCCTTCATATGTTTCCGGGTTTCGCTGTGTATTTTTTGCATTTAGATTGTCTATTTTGCATGACCGAAAACTTACAGTGGTAGCGGAGCCTCCTGTGAAGCTCTAAACCGAATTTAGTTGTGCATATGTGTGATATGTTCATCTTAATGTGTGTGATATGATGAATTCATTTTGGTATATGTGATATGCTGAATTCATTTTTGTATATGCGATATATGTTGAGGTTCGTTGTGTCAAAAGGGTTTTGACAACAAGAACTTGATTGGTATGTGATATCAATCAAGAGGTTCTTGGCAGTAAGTCGAAGGGGTTCGACAAAAGGAAAATCGATTGTCGGTTTTCGTAAGGAACGATGGTCGTTCTAGTGCATCGAGGCCAGAACATCGATGTTCAATGGTTGAACATCGATGTTCACATGAGTTTTGGCCTTGGCAGAAGTCTGAAACATCGATGTTCCCTACTGAACATCGATGTTCATGAGTCCTACATCGATGTTTAAGGGTTAGACATCGATGTTTAAAACTACTGCCTAATTCTTGCACTTTGAGAACCTTCCAACATCGATGTTCAAGAATCAAACATCGATGTTCAAGTGTTGAACATCGATGTTGAGGTCTAGACATCGATGTTCTTATGTTCAAGAGGCCAAATGACATCGATGTTCTTATGTTCAAGATGCCAAATGACATCGATGTTCTTATGTTCAAGAGCCTTGAGGATCTTGGTTTTCCTTTGCAGAAGGAGTTGGCTGTTGATCTAGTCCTACAATCGTTGCCGGATAGTCACAGCCAATTTGTCATGAACTTCAATATGAATCATCTTGACAAATCATTGTCTGAGTTACTTAACATGTTGGGAACAGTTGAGCAACAAATGAGAGCAAACAAATCCAACATTATGATGATTGGAAAAGGCAAAGGAAAGGGTAAAGTAAAGTTTAACAAGAAGAAGAAATGTGCCAAAAGTTTGGCGCTTGTGCATCTTCTTGTGATCATGTGCTGAAACCCAAGTATGGTATTGCAAAGGAAGGACATTGTTTCCATTGCAATAAACCGGGCCATTGGAAGCACAACTGCCCTATTTACCATGAAGAGGTGAAGAAAAGGAAGGGAAGTGAGACTTCCACTTCAGGTATTTTCGTTATAGAAGCTAATATCTCTATCTCTGCATCATGGGTATTAGATACCGGATGTGGTTCTCACATTTGTGTAAATGTGCAGGAACTAAGAAAGAGTAGGAGATTGGCAAAGGGTGAGATAGACCTACGCGTCGGAAATGGAGCAAGGGTTGCTGCATTAGCCGTAGGGACTTTTTTTTCTCAATCTTTACCGAGTGGTTTGGTTTTGGAACTTGATGATTTCTATTATGTACCTACTATAAGCAGGAATTTGATTTCTGTTTCTTGTCTGGACAAGAAAGGCTTTTCATTTGTAATAAAGAACAAATGTTGTTCTATTTATTTCAATGATATTTATTATGGTGGTGCATATTTGAGCAATGGTTTGTATGTTCTAAACCTAGAAACACCAATCTATAACGTTAATACGAAGAAGGTTAGAATGAACGATTCTAATGAAACCTACCTTTGGCATTGTCGTTTGGGCCATATAAACGAGACTCGTATTGCTAAACTCCATAAAGATGAAATTCTAGACTCATTTGATTTTGAATCATATGAGACATGTGAGTCATGTTTATTAGGCAAAATGACAAAGGCTCCTTTTACCGGTAAAGGTGAGAGAGCTCCGGACTTGTTAGGTCTAATACATTCTGATGTATGCGAACCTATGTCTACACAGGCTAGAGGTGGTTTTCAATACTTCATTACATTTACTGATGATTACAGTAGATATGGTTATGTGTATCTTATGAGACACAAGTCAGAATCCTTTGAAAAGTTCAAAGAGTTCAAGAATGAAGTACAGAATCAACTCGGTAAAAGTATTAAAATGCTTCGATCTGATTGAGGAGGTGAATACTTAAGCCGAGAATTTCTTGATCTTCTAAAGCAATGTGGTATAGTATCACAGCTTACTCCACCAGGTACGCCTCAATCGAATGGTGTATCTGAAAGGAGGAATAGAACTTTGTTAGACATGGTTCGTTCTATGATGAGTCAAGCTGACCGCCCTTCTTCATTTTGGGGACATGCATTATTGAGTGCTGCATTTTCACTTAACCGTGTTCCATCTAAATCGGTTGAAAAGACACAATATGAGATATGGACCGGAAAGCGTCCCAATTTGTCTTTTATGAGAATTTGGGGTTGTGAGGCTTATGTGAGACGTGAAGCATCAGATAAACTCGGCCCTAAATCCGAGAAGAGCCTTTTTGAAGGATACCCTAAGGAAACAAAAGGGTATTACTTCTATAGTCCCACCGACCACAAAGTGTTTGTTGCTCGGACTGCTATTTTTCTAGAAAGAGAATTTATTTCTAGAGGAATTAAGGAAAATCGAACTCGAAGAAGTTCAAGATATACAGGTTGAGATGGAACAAAGACAGGAACCACAAGATGTTGTGGGTGAAAATCTTGTACCTGTAACACATGGGCCGCATAGGTCGGATAGGATTCGGTATGAGCCTGAGAGATATGGATTTTTTATGACTCATACTGGAGATGTGATGCTCATAGATGAGGATGAGCCCGCTTCCTATCAGCAGGCTGTTACGGGTCCAGACTCTAAGAAGTGGCTAGAAGCCATGAATTCGGAAATGGAATCCATGTATGAAAACAAGGTATGGACCTTGGTTGATCCACCTGAAGGGGTGAAATCCATAGGGTGCAAATGGGTCTTTAAGAAAAAAACCGACATGGATGGTAATGTGATTACCTTTAAAGGGCGATTGGTCGCGAAAGGTTTCAAACAAGTTCATGGTATTGACTATGATGAAACTTTCTCACCAGTTGCCATGGTTAAATCCATTCGGATTCTATTGGTTATAGCAGCATACCATGATTATGAGATATGGCAAATGGATGTCAGTAAAGACTTGGTTAGGAAAGAATTTCTCAATGAAGGACTTAGGAGAAGCTGCCTACGTGTTAGGCATAAAGATCTATAGAGATAGATCCAAAAGGCTTCTCGGGCTAAGTCAGAGTACGTATATTGACAAGGTGCTAAAGAGGTTTAACATGCAAGATTCCAAGAAAGGATTCTTGCCCATGTCACATGGCGTATCTCTCTCTAAGAATCAAGGTCCTAGTACATCGAAGGAGAGAGAGCGGATGAGTAAGATCCCTTATGCTTCGGCAATAGGATCTATCATGTATGCCATGTTATGTACTTGACCGGATGTCGCATATGCTTTGAGTGTCACAAGCAGATATCAATCTGATCCCGGTGAGAGTCACTAGACAGCGATTAAGAACATCCTTAAGTACTTGAGAAGGACTAAGGATGCATTCCTTGTGTGTGGAAGCGTTGATGAGCTTGTTGTAAAGGGTTACACAGATGCTAGCTTCCAAACAGACAGGGATGACTTTAGATTGCAAGAGTTCTAAGCAAGAGACAGTTGCAGATTCTACAACCGAGGCTGAGTACATTGCTGCCTCAGATGCGACGAAAGAGGCTGTTTGGATTAAGAAGTTCGTAGCTGAACTTGGGGTGGTTCCTAGTATTGAGAGTCCGATTGAGCTGTATTGTGACAATAGTGGGACAATCGCACAGGCTCAAGAACCTAGATCCCACCAGAGATCCAAACATATACTCCGACACTATCATTTTATTAGAGAGATCATAGATAGAGGCGACGTCAGACTGTGCAGAGCTCCTTCTGAGAACAATGTAGCAGATCCTTTGACTAAGCCGCTCACACAGCAGAAGCATGATGGTCATTGCGCATCCATTGGTATTAGATACATGTCTGATTGGCTTTAGTGCAAGTGGGAGATTGTTAGTGTAATATGCCCAAAAGCCAATCAATGGATGATTGTTTGTAGTCATGTATATACATTAAGTTTATTCCAATAAATATGATTATGAGATAATCGCTTGCACATATTTATAACCCTAGAATACTTTGTATTCTTAAATTGTCCCTAGTCGATTATTATTATGGATGGGTTGTAATAATAAATTAAGACTAGCGTATGTTGAGAATTATATGAGATATGAATTCAACATACGGGTACAAGTTAGAAAACTTGTGGACTGGACTGACCCACATAAGAACCCTACATGGAACATTATATGATAGTCATTAGTGGTTCTTTTATATGTATTGTCCTTAGACCTGAGATCATCAAGGTTCCTAGCATATGAGTCGTATACTTTGATATTATTCCTAGTCATCCGTAACTGGGTGGTCTTAAGGGTAATCATTGGGTATATGATAAATGTGTAGTGGGTTTTGATTGATCAAGATGGGATTCGTCCGACCCATATAACGGGTATATTCTCAGATGGGCCTCTTGATAGAGTTGAATTGTAAATGCATGGCCGTGCTCGGATTATATGATATGGTGATATCATTAGGATCCATTTTACACAGTTAACTCGGGGATCAAGAAACTAAGATTAAACATATACGAGATTGACGTTTTCCATGTCTCAGTTTAATCTTGATAATGGGATGAAAGGACGATGACATGTTCCGAGGCATATAGAATCAGTACTGATCTTGTCGTTCGGGTAGCAATGATGTGTTGCTAGACGCCCCTCTTTGCTTATAATTGTAAGAAGAGATTTTACAATTATTGGCGAACGATACAACGATTCAACCAGGTGTGGTTAGACCATGGTTGTATCGTGGTTGGACCAGAGTCGTTTTGGGTTGGTTTGGTTCAGTTATTGACAGAATTATTGGACCAAATTAGTGCTGTGATGAGTGTTTGTACATTAGTGGAGACATGGTTATGTGGAGACATAATCATACAAGATAATTGGTATCTTAATCATGATGGGCCATTATGTTGGCCATTACCCTAAGCACTAATTGAGTGGCATAATTAGATTATGCCTTGGTTTTTTTGGCTGATAGCATTCTGGTTTTTGAGAGCCTTGAGAGTGTTTTTCAAACAAGTAAGAACACACACAAACACTCACCCATTATTTGAGAAAGAAAGTAACACCACATAGCTCCCGGAAATCCGTAGCTAGCACCACGGTTCGGGAGTGCTTGGGTTGGAGATCGTGAGACGTTTTCTGGCTGTGATCGAATGTTCGTGTGGATACCGTAGAGGAGTAGAAAATCCTTCCGGCTCTAGCTGATTCAGTTCGTCAGTTGGGTGAAAGACCTCAACCGTCTCAGGTACGAAAATTTTTGTTGTTCGGTTTAGTTGCTTCACATGGATCCTTCATGTGTTTCCGGGTTTCCGTTGTGCATTTGTTGCATTTAGATTGTCTATTTTGCATGACCGGAAACTTACACTTAAACCCTCCATGTCCCCAGCAGAGTCGCCAGCTATGAGGACCCAACCCAAAATCACTTGGGCCTCCTCACCTTTTCCTTTCCACCTTCTTCTTAACCATCACCCAATATCTTTGGAGTCGCCACCTGAATTTTATTAAAGGAAAAAATTCGGGAAAAACCATTCTTGAATCCTAATGACTCCATTTAAAGCAACCGATTAGCGTACCATAGATATTAGGCCGGGGGTTCTTCAAGGATGGGAAGGTGTTAGGCACCCATCCGTGTTGGGACAAAACTTTGTGCAATTGAGGAATAATTGCATGCCTTGTTAAAATGTGTGTTGTGTGGAAGCAAATCACATAACATTAAAAAAAAATGAAATTGAAACAAAAAGGAAAACAAAAATAATTGGGCTTGAGTTTCCACCACTAGAAACCACCTACGTACCCCGACAACTGGGTTCAAAGTCTATGTAGTTCTTGTCATGGCATCACAGCATCACTTACCTCACCAAAAGCATCATTATCATCACCAAATCACCAACAAATAGCAATCAATAAGATTCACAATCAAAAAGGGGTTAGTGTACTTATCTTCGATGTTGGATAGAATCTATGAGTCGTCTTCTACTGGATTTTAGGCAATGAAAACGGTTGATCCAGCTTCTGGTCCCAACAGAAACGTTGTAGATGTCTCTCTTAGCTTTCTAGATAGTCCAAGATCACAGCAATCCGACTTCTATAACTTGAGATATGAATTATTTTCTGAGACTGCTCGCATCTGGTCCTTCTACTCGGATTCTCGACCTTCTTGGCCTCCAGATTGCCTTTGATTGCTTCCTCCTCTTGATAATCTTTTGCTGGCTTCTCTCTTGATGCTTCGCCACGAAATTCCTCTAGAGTTTCTACCCTAAAAGTGTTTCTAGACTTGGAGAGAAAGAGTTTCTCTAAGCACTAAAGCTTATGGGGGAGTATGTATAAATGAGATTGTTCCCTTGGAATATGAGTGGGAGGCCCTATTATTAATGTTCTGGGCGAGTGCAGAGGCGTGGACCTCTTAATGATTAAGATTATGGCCAGAAATCAGGGCCAAAACTATGTAGAATCAAATTAGGGATGAAATCGGGGAAATTGGGCAATTCTGGGCACCCATGACTGCCATGGCCGGCGGTCAACTGTGGATGGCCGCCCGGACCTGCCGGTCGATTCGCGATGACCGCCAGGCCCCCCTGCGTTCCACCCGTTCTTTCCTTTTTTTGATCCCGATTTTCCCTAATTCCTTCCTGATTAGATTCAACCGCGTAATCAACCCAGAATCAACTCTTTTCTTGATTACAACAGTAGGATCACCCAAATTTGACTCATGCTTTATTCTATTATTTTAAGTTATAAATTTGTTTATGTCTTTGATTGATGAGATGATTTAATTGATGGTATGAATATATTTGTGATTTATTATGGTAGAATAAGGGTATTTTATTTGCTTCAATCTATTATTTATAATTGGCCTATTTATTATTGGATTGATTTTGGGTTAGAGATAGATATTGAGTTTGGTTTGATAAAATATGGATCTTTCAAACACATGGCCTGCAGTTGATTTTAATCCTAATTTTCGTGGATATTTAGGATTAATTATATATTTTGCCTCTTTTGTGTTTTTATGGAAGTTTTAATTGAAAAGGGGAGTAATTTGATGTGGGGTTAATAAAGAGGAGAAGTAACGGAGTAGGAGACAATTTTTTAATGTTTTCTGGGTCAGGGAATACTCTAGAATGCGTGGAAACCAACTAGGAATCGGATTGGAGGAGAAAAGGTAAGAAGAGAGGAAAAACTGCGCAGTCGGTGGCGGACATGGAGACATGACCGCCACCACCGGCAGACAAGGAGGGATGACCGTCGGCCCCTGGCGGTTGTCACGACATTACCGCCGGGGCTATGGCGGTCGTTCCTTCCAGAACCTTCTTTTTGCCTCTTTTTCGCAATCCTAGTCCATAACCGTCAGATTTAGGGGTTCAATCTCCACCCTTAGATTATTATGACGACCCTTACCCCTAAACACTATAAATAGAACCCCCATTACACATTAGAGGGGCATATTAGAATTATTCTCTATACACCTATAAGCGTAGAGTGCTTGGAGAAATCCTAGTTCTTTGAGTTTAGGAGTGGTTGGGAGCTGATTTTCTAGAGAGATTTCGTGGAGAGGAGTGGCAACAACCCAGTATGAGAGAGGAGAGTAAGAGGGTTACAAGAAGGAGGCCAATTCGGAGCAAATTGTCGGAGAAAAGAGTGCAAACCCGAGAGGAGTGTTCTTCCCTGCGCAGTCTTGGGAAAATCGCGATATCTCGGGCTACAAACATCGGATTGTTGCGTTCTTGGTGTCTCTGGAAAGGTAAGAGAGAGACCTACAACTTTTTGTTTACATTAGATGCTGATTTGGCCTCCTGTAGCACCAGTTTTTGATTGAAGTCGAGTCAAGATTCTGTTGCAGGGCCAAATGCTAACGGGAGCAAGAGGATGGCTTCAAGAGGTAACTTTAACCTTTTTAATCGTTTTTTGCTGCTGAGATGGCATTGCTGTGATGCTATTAATGATGATGTTTTTATTGCTATGTGAATCCATGTTTAGAACTACGTGGCTTTGACCACGTGACGTGGGTACATAGGTAGTCTCGAGATGTAAATGCATGCCAAATTTGTTTGTTTGTTGTGTTTTTGTTTTATGTTTTGTGTTGTTATGATGCTGTGATATCGCTGTGATGTTGATGCTGCTGCTGTGATATTGACATTGATGCCGAGACATTAACGCTGCTATTACGATATTAATGTTACTGTGATGTCGCCGGTTTTGTGAGTTGTATTGTGTTGCAGCGATATTACTATGATATTGATGTTGTAGTCGTAGTATTAATTTTGAAGTTTTAATGTTGATGTTGTTGTAGTAATTTTAATATTGCTGTGATGTTGCTGCATCGCTTTTCTGTTTTACTGTGTGTTGTTGTGATGCCATATAAGAACTACGAGAGCTTTGAATCCGGCCGCCGGAGTACGTAGGTGCCTTCTAGTGGTGGAACCTCAAGCTCAATTATGTGTTTATTTTTTGTTTTGTTTTTATTTTCGTTTCTTTTGTTTTGTTTTTGTGTTTTTTGTGCATAAGGCATGCACAATTGTGCACGATTTCGCCCTACACGGATGGGTGCCTAACACCTTCTCATTTGTGACAAACCCCCGAATCTTACATCTTTGGAACGCTATGACTAGTTGCTGCGGGTTATGGATGTCAAAGTTTTTCCCTGAATTTTGTCTTAATAAAATTCGGGTGGCGACTCCTTTGATGTAGTGAGGGAATTAAATTAACTTTTGGTCGGGTCCTCACAACAACCCTCCCAATCATTCCATAACGGATTGATTACAAATCAATCCCCCATTTTATATAAGATCATGCCAAAAATATATTTTCCATTCAAAAGAAGATTTTTTATCTCTGATTTTTCAGGAAAATCAGAGCTAAAATATGCCTGCAATGTTTATGGGCTAATTAACTCTGGAATGTCCATATTCCATTAACTTAGGCCCTTAAAGTCATCCTTAACCCAAAAATAAATCATCTCATTATAATTGGGTTAAAATAAACAAGAAAGCCCAATTAAATGAAATAGGACAATATTTTAATGAACTGGTACTTAATATATTTTTATCATAAGATTAAATCATCTCATTAATCCTAAGGTTCAAACACATAAATCCAAATTCATAAAATATATGCATTCTACTAAAATAAAGTCTAAGTGTGCCTTAGCCAATGACCAAATCATCTCATTAATCTTATGGTTTGAGCATACCCAAAATCTAAGTTGGAAGAATATTTGTGGGTCAAATTTGGGTGTTCACAATCACTCCACCAGAAGTTACGAGTGCTGAGGGTCTGAAAAGTTCAAGGAGGCTCTGGAACAACAGCAAGGACAAAAAAGGTCTGGGAAGACTTGGCCTAATTGAGAGCCTTAGCCAACCATGGAGAAGAGCACTTCTCATGAAGGGTCTTCCACACCCTCTTGGCTCAAAGCACCTCAATCGCTGAACATACTCCAATCTGATATCTTAACTCCAGATCCTATCAGTTTTTGCAGATCTTTACCTGATGACCATGTGAAAACATACCCTACTCCACATGCACCTGTTGAAAAGCCTAGTGCTAGTAAATCTACCATACTCATAGAAGAAACCCCATGCTTACACCTAGCCTAGTGAAATCAATGATTGCTAGCTTTGTTAAGAGCATAATACCTCCACCTAGTCATGATCCAACGCTGTTTCATGAAAAGAAAAGAAAAGAATTTGGAGACATGATCTCAAATTTTATCATTAGAGATTATAGTCCTCTAGAAAGCTTCATCCGTGAACCCTCTAAAGAAGAAGAGGAAGTCTACCGAAAGGCACTGCATGACGGAGTTGAACAACAAGACGTTGTAGAGAAGGCTGATCAAGAAGTTGGTAATTCCAGAGGTGATTTCAGCCATGGTTTCTCCTACCAAAACCATGCCACCACCAGAACAGACACACACTGTTGATCTTAATCTGCCACAACAAGAGCACGAGCAGGCTGAGGAAGGTCTGATGGAAACAGTGCTGAAAGTGGAGAAGGAAGTTGTGGCTTCGACTCTCGAGAAAGATCCTGTGTTTTCGAAAAAACCAACCGAGAAACCAAAGGATAAATAGAATCCACCTCCTGTCTCAAAATCTGTCACTACCATTGAGGCCACTGGTCCGAAGAAAAGGAAGCAGCAATCAGCCACTCCTAAGAAGAATACCAAGATCTGTATCCAATAACCAACTGTTGAAATGGTTGCAAAGAAACCAATCCCAAAATCAATGTCCAAGGTTGAAGGAAAGAGAAAGGTTGGTGAACCAGAACTAGAACCTGAACCAGAGCCTGAAGATGAATCTGAGAATGCATCAGAGTCTGAGGAATGCGAGTCTAAAGCAAAGGCATCTGACGATATAAAGGTCTCAAAGAAGAGAAAAAGAATTGATGAATATGACAATGACTCGGACTTCGCTATGATGATGAAGACAAAGGGAGATCTAATGATGATAATGATAATGATGATGATGATGGAGAGGAAGCTGACCAAGAAGATGATGAAGAAACTCCTGCCAAACCACCAAATAAGAAAGCCAAAGCAGACACTAAATCTGTTGAAAAGAACTGCAAAGTGAAAACATCTCCCTTTTATCCATCACATACAGTGGTGATGGAAGACTTTCAAGTGCTTGGTGTGTCACAAATTCTGAAGAAAGCTCAACTTGGTTATTTGGCATCTCTGAAAGCCAAGGCATACAAGATAGTGACAAAAGAGTTCTACAAGAACCTGAAATCAGCTACAAATGCTGCAGGTGCCACCAAGTCCATCATCAAAGGGAAAATTATGAAGATCACTACGGATGACATCAATGAAGTTCTCAAAATCAAGGTCGGACAACTCAAGGTTGCATATGACTATGAAAAGCATCCAAGAGGATTTCTACTAATACTGAAGCTGACAAAATCCTTTTTGGGTCAACAAATCGAAGGGGCAAGTATTAGACTCTGTCACCTCAGCATCAAGTTCTGATGTACATGCTCACCAGGGTGGTTTTACCCCGGCCATACCATCGAACCACCATCAAACTCAGTGATCAGTGGACTTTTGCCTGCATCCTGAAAAGGTCTCCAATCTGTTATGGGACACTGATCCTGCATCACATGCCCACATGCAAGGTGCCATGTCAAGGAGGTTTAATCACTCTTCTGGCCCGCAAATTCTCCAAAACCTCTTCTGATAAGGACAAACCAGTCAGTCATGTCCAAATCAGTGCTCAAACTATGCCCAAAATATGTATCAAGCTGATGTTGAAGGGAGATTTGCTGTGGTGAAGAAAACCAAGGGGAAGGTATCTCAAAAGGATGATTTGAGTGTTCGGGTAGCTGCTATCGAGGAAAGCTTGGAGGAAATCAAGGAGCATATCACTGATTTTGAAGATAAAGTGATTTATTCTCTGGACTAGATTGCCTCTCTTATTGCTGAGTCTGATACTGATGATGAGTGTTGCACTCAACTGCCTGATGCCCCTAGGACATGCATTTGCATTTTGTGTACTTCATGATTTCATGCATGGTTCCTCATTTGGTTTTATGTTGGTTTTTATCATTGTTTGATTAGGTGGTTTCTCTTTTGAACCTTGTTAGGTTGTCCTTCTCAGATCTTTGGTTCTATCATCCGAATGTTATCTTATATTATCTTGTGTTCATTTTTTGAATATTAATCGTATGTTGGTATTGCACTAACCTTGTCTTTTATTCTACCCTTCACCCTTATTCTTTTTGTTGATGCCAAAAGGGGGAGAAAATTTGGATTCGATTAAATAGATAATTCTTGTTGCGCTATACTATTCTCTTGCTGCGCTATACTCAGTTAAAAATTATTCGCAATAAGGTGTTGTTATTCGCAGTGGGAGTATTCTGGCTAAGCAGACTAGCAAATGGTGCTTA
>JAKUCV010004135.1:0-17122 GCA_028386065.3 Turnera subulata | reverse complement strand
CCCTCAACCCCCCCCCTCCTCCTCCTCTCAGGCCTATTTGGGCTAACATCACACATAGGTACAGTGACAAAAATCAAACAAAACAGAGGAATAAGAGAGGATGAATGATATAGAAACAGAGAAAGACTAAGAGAGGATGAATGATATAGAAACCGTATCACAGATGCAGTGATACAAATTAAGCTACATTATAGTGTATCTATACCTATATTTAAATCAGTTTTGTGAGAATAAACAAAAATCAAATAAAGAAAAAATTGATAAAAAAAATCTTATTAGAGAATAACAGTTTAATTCTTATCAGTTTAATAGAAAGAAGAAAGAAAACTATAATTCTGTTATGTTTAAAAAAAGAAAAAAAAAGAACTATATGGTATCTGTTGTGTATTTGTTAGCCGGTGGTTTGATGATTCAAGGGCCCAAAGAAGATGAGGCAAGGATCAGGAAAGTGGAGGAATTATTGAAGACCATGAAGAGGAAGGAGGATGATTGGAACCTGGATCACTTGTCTTTATTCCCCGAAGCCTGGATGCCGAAAAAATTCAAGATGCCTGACGTTGAGAAGTTTAATAGAGTGGGATGCCATAGAACCCACTTGAAGATTTATGTGAGAATGCTGCAACCCATGGGGATAGGACCGGAATTGATGGTTCAATTATTCCAAAGAACATTGTCGGGGGCGGCTTTGAGATGGTTCACGACTTTGGATCAGAATAGAGTAAGCCAATGGGAGGATATTTGCAAAGAATTCCTAGATCAGTAAAGCTACAACACAGAAGTAGATGTAACCAAGAGGGATCTGGAAACGACTAAGCAGGAAGCCAAGGAAACATTCTCTGCTTTCGTTTCTAGGTGGCGTAACAAGGCTTCCCGAATTGTGAACCGACCTATTGAGGAAGATCAGATACAGATGGTTATTGGGAACCTTCAATCGGCTTACTACAACGATATGATTGGCAACTACTATGTCAATTTCAAAGCACTTATTGGAGCAGGGATGCAGCTAGAAGACGCCATCAACTTGGGAAAGATCAAGGTGCCGGCAGATACTTCGACACTTAGAAGGAACCCAAATTCGGGTTTTGGAAAGAAATCAACCGGGATAAATCATGTGACTGCCCAAGTTGGACCTACCCCTAGAATATTTGCTCCTTTGCCTATGTTTTTAAGGAGGATGTTCAAAAAGTGTGTGGAAGGAGGTTTACTATAACCTCTAGAGCCCAAGCATAGCCCGATGGCTAGAGGAGACCCAAGCAAGTATTGTGAATTTCACCAGATGACCGGGCACACCACCGACGAATGCCTTCAACTCCGGTACAAAATTCAAGATTTGTTGGAACAAAAAGAGGTCAATATGACTAACCAGAGTGTCACCGGAGGAGTCAACTTTACGGAATGGATTGACGAGGGAGATTGCTTCACGCTCAGTATTGGCCAAAGAAAGGAAGAAGGAAGACTTGCAAGGACGGTCATCCACGATACCGTGCGGAGAGGCAAGAATTGGGATTGGCACAGATCAAGTATCATCTTCGAGACAAGTAGGGGAGAAGCTGATATGGGTTCTTCTGCAGCCTCTGAGTCTAAGAGTGAGTCTGAAATAGATAGTGAGCTTGAAGATGTAACCAAGGAATCGGATAGTGATTCCTTTGACCTTAGCCTCTCTTGTTCTAAAACCTTAGAGAACGATGATGTCCCTATATCCCAAAGTAATACAATGAGGCACTCTTTTGCTTACTTGGATGTTTTCTGTGATGATATTTGTTGCATGCGTAATATGTGTGAATGTAATGAGATGAATGAACTCCTCAATCTGGGCACTGATATTGATCCAAAGATCACGAGGATTGGTACGACTCTCGAAAGTTCAATCCAAGATGACTTAGCAGCTTTGGTCAAGGAGTATGTGGATGTATTTGCATGGTCCTATGAAGATATGCCAGGTATTGATCCAGCCATTGCCCAACGTAGATTTCCCCACCGTCTTCAACCTCAGTGGGTTTGAAGGTGAAAGAAGAAGTTGAGAAGCAAATTCGAGTCGGGTTTCTTGAAGTGATTGAGTATCCTGAATGGTTAGCCAACATAGTACTAGTCCCGAAGAAGGATGGAAAAGTAAGGATGTGTGTAGATTACCGAGGCCTGAACAAGGCTTGCCCTAAGGATGAGATTCCACTACCGCACATCGATATTTTGGTGGATGCCACGGCCGGACATGCATTGTTATCTTTTATGGATGGATTCTCGGGATACAATCAAGTGAAGATGGTGCCAGAAGATAAACATAAAACATCCATCCGAACCGAATGGGGGACATTTTGTTACAAAGTCAAGCCTTTTGGATTGATCAACGTCGGGGCAACTTACCAAAGAATGGCCACTACACTCTTACACGACATGTTGCATAAAGAAGTCGAGGTTTATGTTGATGATATGATCGTGAAGTCAAAGACTCAAGAATCCTATGTGGTCAATCTAAGGAAGTTCTTTGAGAGATGTCGGGAATTCGACATGAGAATCAACCCTCAAAAGTGTCTTTGGTGATCAAGCAGGAAAGCTGTTGGGCTTCATGGTAAGCGAACAAGGTATAGAAGTGGACCCTTCCAAGATCAAAGCCATTAAAGAAATGCCAACCCCAAAGAGCGAGAAAGAAATCCGAAGCTTTCTTGGAAGAATACAATATGTCAGCCGTTTCATTGCTCAACTCTCTAGCATTTGTGTAGCCATCCACCGCTTACTTAAGAAAGGAGTTCCGATTGAATGGGATGACAAGTGCCAAGACGCTTTCGAGCAAATCAAGAAGTATTTGTCTAACCTCCTAATACTCCAGCCTCCCAGGCCAGGGAAGCCCTTGTTGCTATATCTGACTGTCACAGAAGAGGCTATGGGTGCAATGCTAGCCCAATACCTGCCAGACTCTCGCACTGAGGCTGCCATCTATTACTTAAGCAAGAAGTTCAATGGTTATGAGGTGAATTACAACATGGTGGAAAAGACTTGTGTGGCTTTAACGTGGGCCTATCAAAAGCTCCGCCACTATTTCATCTCCTTTAAAGTCTTGCTCATTTCTCAAATAGACCCCATCAAGTACTTAATGGAGAAGCCAGTGCCGAGTAGCCGCACGAGCAGTGTTAGTGTAATATGCCCAAAACCCAATCATTAGATGATTGTACATAGTCATGTAAATACATTAAGGTTATTCCAATAAATATGTTTATGAGATAAACGCTTGCACATATTTATAACCCTAGAATATTTTATATTCTTAAATATCCCTAGTCGATTATTATTATGGATGGGTTGTAATAATAAATTAAGACTAGCGTATGTTGAGAATTATATGAGATATGAATTCTACATATGGGTACAAGTTAGAGAACTTGTGGACTGGACCGACCCACATAAGAACCCTACATGGAACGTTATATGATTGTCATTAGTGGTTCTTATATGTATTGTCCTTAGACCGGAAATCATCAAGGTTCCCAACATATGTGTCGTATACTTTGATATTATTCCTAGTCACTCGTAACTGAGTAGATGTAAGGGTAATCATTGGGTATATGACGTAATGTGTAGTGGGTTTTGATCGATCAAGATGGGATTCGTCCAACCCATATAACGGGTATATTATCAGATGGGCCTCTTGATAGAGTTGAACTGCTAAATGCGTGGCCACACTCGGATTATATGATATGGTGATATCATGAGTATCCGGTTTTACACAGTTAACTCGGGGATCAAGAAACTAAGATTAAACATATATGAGATTGACGTTTTCCATGTCTCGTGTTTAATCTTGATAATGGGACGAAAGGACGATGACATGTTTCTGAGGCATAATGAATCAGTACTGATCTTGTCGTTTGGGTAGTAATGATGTGTTGCTAGACACCGCTCATTGTTTATAATTGTAAAATGAGATTTTACAATTATTGCCAAACGTTACAAGTGCGTACAGGGTCACACACTTAGAACTGTTGATTCGAGCTGGTGGTTGAACCATGGTTGGACCGTGGTACGACCAGGTGGGTGGACCATGGTTGAACCTTGGTTGGACCGGGTCGTTTTGGGCTGATTTGGTTCACTAATTATCAGAATTATTGAACCAAAATTAATACCATATGATGTGTAATCCCATTAATGCTTAGTGGAGCATCCATTAATGCTTAGTGGAGCATTAAGACATAGTGGAGACATGATTAGGCTTAAAGTATAATCATGATGGTTAATGCATGATGATGTTGGCCATTGTCTCATTAATCTATGCATTAATTGTGTGTATAAATAGGGCTTGATAATCAGATTATCAACACACACAACATTCACACACAATTTAGATTACACACTTCATTCTTTGAGAAAGAAAGAAGCACATGTAAACACTAGTTTCTAGCTCTCGAAAATTCTGCAGCTAGCACTGCGGTTCGGGAGTGCTCGGGTTAGTGATCGTGAGACGGTTACTAGCAGTCATCAACGGTTCGTGTGGATACCGTTGAGGAGCCAGATTTCTTGTCGGGTTCTTGCTGATTCTACACTACAGTTGAGTGAAAGACCTCAACCAAGCAAGGTACGAAAAATTGTTATTCGGTTTAGTTAGCTTCACTTGGATCCTCCATGAGTACCGGGTCTTTCCGCTGCGTTTTGATTGTCAAGTTTGCATGTCCAGTTACTAACAAGCAGATGGGTGGCCATCCTGTCACAATTCAATGTCCGGTTTATTTCACAAAAGGCCATCAAAGGAGGCGCTATAGCTAATTTCTTAGCCTCTCAACCGGTGGGAAATGGTGAGAGGTTCGAACCACAATTTCCCAACGAAGAAATAATGAACTTAGATACACCCACCTGGGAGATGCATTTTGATGGGGCTGCCAACGCAAGAGGTTTTGGAACGGGAGTCATTCTCATGTCTCCTGATGGAATGACTTACCCAATTTCCTGCAAATTGGAATTTAAGGCGACCAATAACGTGGCTGAGTATGAAGCATGCACCATCGGCTTGGGGATAGCACTTGACATGGGGATCAAGTAGATAAGAGTATTTGGGGATTCGACTCCGGTAATCTTTCAAGTGAAGGGAAAATGGAAGATCAAGGAAGAAAAATTGGTACCTTACCACGATTACTTGCAGGCCCTAGACTCCAAATTTGAAGTAATAGATTTCCAGTATATACCAAGGAAGGCTAATCAGTTTGCTAATGCATTAGCTATACTTTCTTCAATGATGGGGATGCCAAACAATGCCATCATCTTGCCATTGACAGTCCGGAGGAGAGGAAGTCCATCCTTCCGCCAGAAAGAGGAGGCAAGTGAATCATGGTTTCAAGGTTACTTGAATGAATTGAACCCCGCCAAAGTTTCCATCATGGCCCTCACTGCTACAAAGGTAAATCGACCATTACATGCCCAGATTGAACATGACGGTGACTTGGATTATTGGTATGAAGACATATTGAAATACATTAGGGAAGGGACATTCCCCTAGGGGACAACAACCGAGGAAAAGGAGACTCTAAGAAGACTAGCTGGAGGGTATGTCATATGCGCCGGGAAACTTTACAAGAGACACGCTACGGGGGTCCATTTGTTATGTGTAGATACAAAGGAGGCAGAGCAGATCATGAAGAGAGTACACGAAGGAGATGAGGGCCCGCACATGGGAGGTGACATGTTGGCTCGGAAAATACTGCGGTTGGAATACTTTTGGTCAACAATGAAGGTTGATTGAGCAAAATTTGTGAAGTGTTGTCATACATGCCAAATTCATGAAAAGTTAGAGCAAAGGCCTCCACTACCATTAGCCCCCATGTCCTCACCTTGGCCATTCTCAGCATGGGGCATTGATGTTATTGGAAAAATAACCCCGAAGGCTACAAATGGACACGAGTACATACTGGTGACCATTGATTATTTTACCAAGTGGGTGGAAACCGAGTCATACGCTATGCTCACATCTAAAAAGGTTGCCGAATTTATTCGCAACAAGATTATTTATCGTTATGGCATCCCACATGAGTTAATATCGGATAAAGGTTCACACTTCAAAGCTGACGTCGAGAGACTATATCGGAAGCTTAGAATTAAACATCATAAGTCTTCACCCTATCGACCCCAAGCCAATGGAGCAGTGGAAGCCACCAATAAGAATATGAAGGCCATCCTTGGAAAGATGATATCTACACATAGAGAATGGGCGGAAAAATTGCTGTTGGCCCTATGAGGATACCGGACCTCCATTAGATCCTCCACGGGTGCAACCCCATACTCCTTAGTATATGGCATGGAGGCCGTGCTGCCAGTAGAGCTCGAAGTGCAGTCATTGAGGGTGGCCCGAGAAAGCAAGCTTCCCGAAACAGAATGGGTGCAAGAAAGGCTCGACCAATCGGCGTTGCTAGATGAAAAGAGATTGTTAGCCTTATATCATGTGCAAGGATACCAAAGAAGAATAGCTAGGGCTTTCAACAAGAGAGTCAAGAAAAAAGGACTAAAAGAAGGGGACTTAGTGCTAAAAGAAGTGAGACAACCAGTGCACGACTCTAGGGGAAAATTCAAGGCCAAATGGATTAGGCCCTACATCATCAAGGAGATCCTACCAAAAGGGGCAACAAGAGTTAGAGATTTGGACGGAAACGAGTTTCGAGAACCAGTCAACTTGGATCAATTGAAGAAGTATTATGAGTAATTTGAATCGATGTAAAAAGAACTACGTAGACCTGATTCCTTGAGCTCAAAGTAAAGAAAGGACCAAAAAGAAAAAAAACGAGCCATGGATACGTAGGAAGCGCAACTCGGGTCCTGTCATTTTATTAATAAAAAGGCCAAAGGTTGACAAGAAAGGAAATGGGAGTTCATTCACTCATTTATTTTGCATGCATTATACATGTCATGAATATTTATCTTAGCAAAACATCTAAGTAAGCTTAAGCATCCTCCTCATAATCTCTGGAGGACCTAGGCTCTTGATAAATGTTTGATCCCAAGAGTCTATCTTTGTAACCGGAGAGGATTTGCTCAATCTCAACCACACTCCCCCTCAACCACCTTTGATAGTTCATGGAGGAATAAGGATCGGCAATGTTGCAAATCTTCATCTTTGTGGGAAGGCTCCAGTTTCCTCGCAAGAGTTTTATAGTGCACCCATCCATCAACCTGTCAAGACGGGGACGGGGAAGAGAAGGAATCATCTGATCATGACCAAACTGCCTAACTACTCGAGATGGATAGTAAAAGGTAGTCCGAAGAATCCCTGGGAGCACTACAACCTTTTGACCCACTGTTTGAACAATCACCTCTCGCATCCTGTACCATAAACAATGCCACGTGACTTGGTCCTCCTTTAGATGCTTCATGAAAATCACCCATTCTTTGACGGAAGAAAGAGCAAGGGGAGAGCCCCGTTCCAGATACCCCATCGAAGTAAACAAACCAGATCTCGGGGAAGAGATCAATTGGATGTGATCATACAGCTACATCTACAAGAAAACAAGTGTGTGAGTTGAGAAGGGGAGAAGATGAATTCTGAAGATGCACAAAGCTAGAGATAGTACCTGGAGGAGTAATGGGGAACCTTTCAAAGGTCTATCGGGATAAACCACCAAAGTATCCAAGCAAACAAGAGTTTCGCCAAAGACAATAGGCATTACGCTATAACCATTAAACTGCTGAGCTACTAGCGCGCCCACATTCAGTGAACATACCCAGGGGCGACCAGTCAACAGAAACTCACTTACCATCACCATAGCTAAAGCATGGTCATGCCTTTTCTTCCATGAGCCGTCACATTCCAGATAGCTACGTGACACAATGTCGGTGGAATATTGATCAACTAATGGTGACAAGTTCATGAATTCATCCTTACCTACTAGGTACCTCATCTGCTCGTCGGTGATGGATAAGAAAGTGATGACCTCAGACTTGGCTGTTGCGGCAAGAGAAACCATGGCAACATCGTCCTCTACCCGGGTTTCGAGGAGTGCACAAAATTCGTCCACCAAGGGGCAGAGTTCCACCATGAAAGGACCAAGGCGGAATACACGGTGATCATGATCCCAAAACATGGCAGCAGCGCGGATTAGGCCTTCGTTGATCTTCACTGAAGAAAACTTGAACAAAGCAAAAAGTCCCAGTAGCTTGAAATCAAGATGACGTGCTTGGGGAACACCCTCCATCCATCGGAGCACTTTGGCGCGAAAACCTTCACTTATGGCTACCTCTGTTGTGTTTGAAAGATATTTTAAAGAGCTATAGGGGTCTCTGGGTGCCCAGGAATATACTTATACTATTTTAGGGGACGGTGGGATTCACGAAAACCCTAAAGCCCAAACCCGAAGATCAAAAAGGAAATTCCAGGAGGCCACGACCGCCACCTCCGGCGGTCATGTCGTGAAGACAGCCACTGCCGACGGTCATCAGTGCAAGACCGCCGGAAGGCGGCGGTCATCTGCTCAAACGGCCGTCGGGTCGACAGATCGGGCCCGGCTGGAAAATTCCAAAAAATTCAGAAAAAATTTGGGGGAAGGAGAGAAGGTCGGGACGAGAAAATAAAAAGAAAAAAGGGGGTTGCACTCATTTATTGAGGTCAAGCTTACTGGAGGGGCACTTATTTGACTTTTACTTGGGTTTGCAATAATAGTTGCTTCATAAGTGATAAATACCATGCATGCACAACTTGTCGATGCATGCATATTAGGGGCACATCGCTAGCCTTTGATTGCCAGGGGCGTGATACGCTCGCTTTGCACCTGATGCAAGGTCGAGACACCCGGTATACGCAAACCGAAGTCGTGTACCCGGTACATGCGAAGCCAAAGCCGTGTATCCGACACACACAAAATCAAACCTCGGGATAAGATGATTCCCAACGACCAAGCCACGAAGTGCATACGTAGGGGCATGTGATGCCCAAGACATAGACAACACAGTCGCGAAGCGACATCTTAGACGACGGTAGGGGCATGAGATGCCCAGAGACTGGATAACCAGGTCTTGAGACGGCATTTTTTACGGAAGTCAGATGGCGAAGCCATTCGGGGATGAGATGATTCCCGAGACTTGGGATGAGTTGATTCCCAAGTCAAAGCCCAGTTGACAAGGATGGGAGTATTCCTTGTTGACAACCTGATTCTATCACCTCGGGATGAGATGATTCCCGAGACTTGGGATGAGATGATTCCCAAGTCGAAATTCAGCTGACAAGGATGGGAGTATTCCTTGTCGACAACCCGATAGATGAGATGATTCTATCCCATCGGGATGAGATGATTCCCGAGCCTTGGGATGAGATGATTCCCAAGTCGAAACCCAGCTAACAAGGATGGGAGTATTCCTTGTTAACAACCCGATAGATGAGATGATTCTATCACCTCGGGATGAGATGATTCCTGAGACTTGGGATGAGAAGATTTCCAAGTCGAAACCAAACTGACAAGGATGGGAGTATTCCTTATCAATAACCCGATAGATGAGATGATTCTATCACCTCGGGATGAGATGATTCCCGAGACTTGGGATGAGATGATTCCTAAGTCGAAACCCAGCTAACAAGGATGGGAGTATTCCTTGTTGATAACCCGATAGATGAGATGATTCCATCACCTCGGGATGAGATGATTCCCAAGTCAAAACCCAGCTGACCAGGATGGGAGTATTCCTTGTCGACAACCCGACAGATGAGAAGATTCTATCACCTCGGGATGAGATGATTCCCGAGACTTGCGATGAGATGATTCCCAAGTCGAAACCCAACTGACAAGGGTTGGAGTATTCCTTGTCGACAACATGATAGATGAGATGATTCTATCACCTCGGGATGAGATGATTCCCGAGACTTGGGATGAGAAGATTCCCAAGTCGAAACCCAACTGACAAGGGTGGGAGTATTCCTTGTCGAAAACCTGATAGATGAGATGATTCTATCACCTCGGGATGAGATGATTCCCGAGACTTGGGTTGAGATGATTCCCAAACCAAAGATCGAAACCTAGTTGACAAGGTGTGAACACCCAAATTTGACCCACGGAAATTTTACTAAATGAGACTTTGTACATGTGTAGACTTAGGATCAATGAGATGATTTGGTCCAAGGTTCAAGCATGATATGAATTTTAATTTAGTAGAATTAATGTATTTTGATGACATAAACCTTTATGCACTTAAATCCTAGGACTAATGAGATGATTTAGCCTTAGGATAAAACATATGATAAGGTTTATTTGCATTAAGATATATTTGGGCCTTTTTTATTTTTACCCGATAACAATTAGATGATTTATTCTTGGGTTAGGAATGAATTTAAGGGTCCAAATTAATTATTCTCCAGAGTTTGTCCAGCCTATTAACACATTTCTTGCAGATCAATTTTAGCTCTGATTTTCTTGGAAGATCAGAGTCAATTATCATTTAAGTAGAATATGTGTTTTTGGTATGATTTTGGGTGTTAATGGGTAATCTTTTGATTATGGAATGATTTGAGGGAGTGATGGCCAAGTAATTGAGTGATTCTAGGTAGATTAGGGGTTGATTACACGGTAGGATCAAATCAGGCCTGGATTAGGGGGATTGGGGGCTCGAACGGGTGAAACGCGGGGCGAACGGCGGCCATCTCGCGAAGACCGCCGGCTGCCAGCGGGCATCCATACAAGACCACCGGCAGTGGCGGTCATGCAGTGGATGACCGCCGGCAATGGCGGTCACCACCCTCCAAAATCCCCGATTTTTCCGATTTTGTTTCTTTTTCGATCCTACGCGGTTTTGGACCAGATTTTCGGGCATAATCTTCACCATTAATCAAGTCCACGCCCCTAGGCTCCCGAGAGCACTATAAATAGGACCCTTCACACACATTTCAAAACACACACAACATTCCTCACATACACACATAAGCTCTTCTTGCTTAGAAAAACTCTACCTCTCCAAGCCTAGAAATATTTTCTAAGGCAGAAACTCCGGAGGATTTTCGTGGGGAGCAGCAAGCAGCAGTCTAGCAAGGAGGAGTCAAGAAGAGGATCAACCATAGAGCTAAGGAGTAGCAAGAAGGTGGGTGTAGAACTCAACCCATTATAAGGAGCTAGAGGAGGGCTACACAAGGTAATCCTAAATCCCTTTTTGATTGATTCTGGCTGATTGATTGTTGATGCTTTTGATGATGTAAGTGGCCGATTAGTGCCATGTTTAGAACTACGTGGCTTTGACCCCGGTCACTCGAGTACGTAGGTAGTCTCGGTTTCACAACGGGAAGCAAGCCAAGTCTTTTCCTCCCCTACTTTCTTTGTTTTCCACGCTTGCATACTTGCACACTTGCACAAGGTGCACTTTTCTCTTTGATTGCACAAGATTTCGACCCAACATGGATGGGTGCCTAACACCTTCCCATCCGTGACGAACCCCCGATCCCATATCTTTGGTTCGCCATGACCGTGTTGCCTAAAGAGTCATTTGAGGGGTTTTCCTAAGTTTTGTCCCTAATAAAACTTAGGTGGCGACTCTAATGATGTGGGATTGACCCAAGGAATAAGGTGAAAGGAATAGGTGAATAGGCCCAAGTGATTTTGGGTCGGGTATTCACAGTTGGTGACTCCACTGGGGAAGTAGTGGGTTTAAGAAATCTTGTGCAACCCTAGAGCTTTGTGTGCCTTTTTATTTGTCATCATAAGTGCCCTGCATTCATGATGATCTATGTGAAGCCTTTACCGTAAGAGGGCGAGGGAAGCCAAGTCCACTACATACTTTCTTTAAGTGATGGTGGCTTGCATGAACCCGTTTCTAAATGCTTAGCAATGATGGGGATTAACTGGCCTCGGACCTCACATGATATCCATTATCACATGTGAGTAGGTCAACCTATTCCCTAGCGGCAGTCTTTTGGCCCCCAACCAGCTGCATACCCTGAGCATCTCATGCATAATAAATCAATACGTGGTACATGCATTCTAAGTGGTCATTTGTGGTATTTTCAAGTAAAGTGTGAAAAAGGTGCCCTTTTCATTTACACATACCCAAGACAAAACCGGTGAGAGGTAGTATACGTCGAGAAGCCCTTGGGATCCCAAGAACCCTGACACTTATACTCCGACTACTAGGGCAGGATGAGTGAGGAGGACCATACCAAGGTGACTGAGGAATCCATGGAGCTGTTGAAGGATCCAAGAATCCTAGAGGCGTTGCTGACCTTACAGAAAGGGAAGATGGAGTTCCCTAGGAGTGATGGGGGACAGGGCTCAAAACCAAGCAGGATAGTGACCATTCAAGACGATGACTCGATGACAAAGGATTCCAAAGGAGATGGGGAGAGACTTAAGAGGGTGGAAGAACTGTTCAAGACCATGAAAAGAAAGGAAGATGATTGGAAATTGGACCGCTTATCATTATTCCCTGAAGCCCCGGTTACCTGCTAAGTTCAAAATGCCTGATATTGAGAAGTTCATTAGAACGGGATGCCCAACAACCCATTTGAAGATCTATGTGAGGATGTTGCAGCCTATGGGGATAGGACTAGAACTGATGGTTCAATTATTCCAAAGAACCTTGTCGGGAGCAGCCTTGAAATGGTTCATGACCCTGGATGAAGGCAAGATTAGCAAATGGGATGACATCTGTAGGGAGTTTGTAAACCAATACAGTTATAACACTGAAGTGGATGTGACCAAGAGGGATCTTAAGACAACCAAGCAAGAGGCCCAGGAGACCTTCTCTGCCTTTATCTCGAGAAAGCGCGGTAAAGCGTCAATGATGGTGAATAGACCTACTGAAGAAGACCAAGTGCAAATGGTGATCAAGAATCTCCAACCAGCCTATTATGAGCGTATGGTTGGAAATTATTATGCTAACTTTAAAGCACTTATTGGGGCCAGGATACAATTAGAGGATGCTATTAACTCTAGAAGGGTCAGGGCTTCTATGGAGGTCCCTGCATCGAAAAGGGGTTTTAATGTAGTTCAAGGAAAAAGGGGTGCTGAGGTAAACCACGTCGCGGTCCAGGCACCATTGCAGATTGGGTCAAAGCCCAGGGACTTCACCCCTCTCCTTATTTCTATAGGGAAGATGCTCAAGAAATGCATGGAGAAAGGTCTATTGCAGCCTTTAGACCCAAGGCCTGATTTACCTCTTAGGGCAGATCCTAACAAGTTCTGCGAGTTCCATCAAATGGCTGGACACGTTACTGACAACTGTCCCCGACTCCTTCATGAGATTCAAAATATGATAGAGAGAAATGAGATAATCCTGCCAAAGCGTCCCAACACCAAGTTGAACCCACTACCTCTGCATGAAGAGATTGACATGATAGAGATAGAGCCCGCATATGAACTTGGATGCTTGGTACTTGATCTTAGTAACTATGTAGATTCAGACGAAGAAGTTGACGTCATCACCAGATCTGGAAGAGTGGTGACGAGGGCCCCTCTCCGCCTAGATGAACCTGAGGAAACGACGGATCTTGAAGAAGATATGGTTGTGAAGCAAATGAAAAAGACCCAGGCTAATATCTCGATCTGGGGTTTGCTTATGTCTTCCAAACCACACAGAGAGAAGGTGCTCAAAACTTTGAGCAAAGCCCATGTCCCCATTGACACTGCACCTGAGACACTAGCTAACATGATAGCTTCGGTGGAAACTGACAACCAGATCTCCTTCTCTGACAAAGACTTGCGCTCGGATAAGGGCACCCATATTGAAGCATTATACATCACCATCCAAGTCAAAGACAATCAGATACCTCTGGTGTTAATAGATAATGGGTCTGCTTTGAATGTGTGCCCTCTAAAGACTGCAAGCCTATTGGGATTCGGGACCTCGGATTTTCTACCGTCTCGGACAATGGTGAGGGCATATGACAATGCCCGGAGAGAGGTGCTGGGGATGATAAGATTGGAAGTGGTTGTGGGGCCTGTCCCTTTTATGGTGGAATTCCAAGTGCTTGATATCGCGTCTAGCTTTAATCTACTTCTTGGGAGACCATGGCTACACCAGGCCCGGGCAGTGGGCTCCACTCTACATCAAATGCGGCAGTTCCCTTACCAAGGGGGATAATCACAGTCAAGGGAGAAATGGCCGAAAAAAACATCAAGCCGGTATTCGGGATTGAGAAAGAATAGGAGGTAACCTTTTCCGGTTTCGTTTTCGAGTCTGTGAGCACTATCGCGGCAGAGAAGCTTGTTGTCAAGCCCCCTTACTACAATCCATTTGACAATGTATCGGTCATTGGGATCATGGAAAAAAAGAGAAACTTCCCAATCATGGGGTTAGGGTAGAGACAACAAGGGATAATGGAGGTCCCTCAGATTTCAAATGCCACACCACCTTTCGGCCTGGGATATACCCCCACCTCGACAGATTTAGAGAAACAAAGAGAGAAGAACCTTGCAAGGGCACTAGCTCGGAAAAAAGAAGCAAGAGTGGGACTTTCCTATGGCTCCTTATTTCAAGACATTAAATGGCTATTTTGTAAATGAGGGAGAAGATTTCCCTTTCTGTGGGTTTCCCGAGCCATGGGTTTGTAACATCACAGGGACGAGGAAGCCAGAAATGGAGCTGTTCTTTGACTGCTACCCAGAGGAGGTGGAAGATCCAGAGGAGGAGGGGGGAGACGAAGATGAAGATTTGGGCTGCGGGTATCTCTTTGAGGAGGATGGGGCTATTTGAGGGAATGAGTACCGGACCACATCGGGTGCTTAAGTCAAGACTTAGGTTTTAGTCTAAAATAAGCCAGTGGGCAGGTCGTTGTCATTTTCATCTTATCAATAAAATAAAGCACTCTTTCGTATATGGTTATCTTGGTAATTTCTTTGTACGTGCATGATATGTGTGAATATGATGGGTCGGACGAAACTCCCTAAAATCTGTGGAAACTAATCCTAGACTAATATCGGTAAAAATAATGATATCAATTGAGTTCCCAAAGGTCCCAAAGTCTGAAGCAATAGGCCTCTCCATCAAAGGCTCGTTTCGAACACGGAGTTTCTAGAAAACATGTGAATATGAAGGCCAGTTGGAGGAAATCCCATGGTGAACAACTTAGAACAACATGGCCAATAAGTCATACAAGGAAGTGCAAAAGAAACTAGAGGAAGGAGACCTTTTGTGGATTCGCAAACACATGTAAAAAGAACTACGTGAACCTGATTTCATGAGCTTCCACAAAGGAAAAAAAAGGAAAAAAAAAAGAAAAGAAAAAAAGAAAAAAAGCAATAAAAGCAATAAAAGAAAAGAAAAAGGAAAAGTAGTGACGAGCCATGAATACTTAGGAAGCCCAAATCGGGTCCGGTTCCATCTTTATTAAATAGTAGTCAAAAGAATAATGAAACAAGATAAGGGGAGTTTTATTCACTCATTTATTCGCATGTATTATGAATGTAAAGAGATAATTGCTAAGATAGGACTCAATTCTTCATGTGCTTCTTCCGACTTGACTCGCCCACTTCATCCTTCCCTTTTCCGATGGGACGTTTAGGAGACTCAAACCCCGGAGGTGCAGGTCCTTCTAGAAATGCATCCCTTGAAAGATGCGAAGACTTCTCCGAAGCAGCCATGTCCTTCTTCAGCCAGCCCAGATATGACATAGGAGGGTGAACCTCAAAATGACCGCCAGTAGGTTCCCTTATAGGTAAGGCCCAACCTCCCTTGATAGCCCTCCAAGCAGCAGCCTTCATAGGTCCAGTGATGGGGACAGGGATGTCGGATGGAATGGTTTGGTTTACGCCAAACTGCCTTAGGACCCTACTTGGACGATAGTATGTGGACTTTTCTAGGCCCGGGAGTTCCACCCAGTCTTTGCAGAAGGAACGGATGACCACTTCTTGCATCTCGAGCCACCGACAGAACCATGTGATTTGGGAAGCCTTGAAATCCTTCATGAAGATGACCCACCCCTGAATGGTACGAAATAAGACAGAATAGCCGCGACGGATATAATTTGTAGGGTCGGCCCGGGGGCGTTCAATCAACGTAAGGTGTTCGCACAACCACATCTAAGAGAGAAGAGTAGTGAGAGAAGGGGAAGATATGCAGGGGGATAACAAGGGATGCGAAATCAAGTACACATACCTGGAGTAGAAGAGGGGAGCCAGTCAATGGGGCGCGGTGATCATCAGCCAACCTATCCAAGATATGGAGGGTCTCGCCTAGTATCACGGGGGTTAAGCTCTTTTCTCTAAAAAGTCTAGCCACTAGCGCACCAACCCGGAGAGGACAAGTACCAGAGGATCCCACCATCAAAAATTCGTGTACCATCATAAGGGCAAGAGCATGGTTGCGTTTCTCCCTCCAGTCAAAGTCTCCTTCTCCCGGATGTTGTTCTAAGCTGTCAAGGAAGTATTGGTCAATAATCTTCGATAACACCAGATGGTCGTTTGGGTTTATGAAGAAGTTAATCTGACCTTTAGCAATGAAAAGAAACTGGCTAACCTCTTTCAAAACAGCATCGTCGAGGGAAACCATGGCAACTCCCTTTATGAATTTGGCACCTAAGAAGGTGTTGAACTCATCAACGGAAGGGCACAGCTCCATCATACCCTCACCAAAGCGGAACACACGGCGACTCTTGTCCCAAAATTTCGCAGCAACACGAATCAGATTCTCCTCTATCACCACACCGTGAAGCCTGAATAGTATGGTTAGACCCACAATAACAAAATCTATGTGACACACAGGAGGAACACTCGCCATCCACTTGAGCACCTTGGCATGGAAATCCTCACTCATGATTGTCCTGGATGTGTTTGGAGTTTGTTATGATAGATTATGGGGGTCTCTGGGTTCCCGAGGCTTTATTTATACTGTTTTAGGGGTGGTGAGATTCGTCAAAACCTTAAGGCCCAGGTCCAAAAGAGAAAGAACCAAAAAAGAAAAGTTCGGGGGGCCACAACTGTCGATGTCGACGGTCATGCCGTGAAGATCGCCACAACCGGCGGTCATCCGCCCAAGACCGCCGGCAGCAGCGGTCATCCACCCATATGACCGTCGGTCGATGACGCAAACCCACCCAGGAAAATCTGAAGAAAAATCCAGAAAATTTAGGAAAGAGGGGAAGGATAGGGGAGAGAAAATAAAAAAGAAAAGAGAGGAACGGAGAGGGTCACATTTATTTATCTAGGGGGGAAGACTTTTCACCTAGACAAGGGGCACCTGTTAACAC